>PVHT021183555.1:1742232-1786238 GCA_004024745.2 Catagonus wagneri
GACCTGCAGAGTCACTCCAGAGGCGGCCCCGGCGGAGGTGGGAAAGGGGTCGAGGGGCCAGGGCCAGGGCCAGGATTTCTGGCGAGTCTGGAGCGCGCGGATCAGAGTGGTCGGCCGATACCTGCGGGGGCGGGGGCAAGGGGGTTGGCCAGGGTGACCGCAGACCTGAGTTCCCTTTCGGTCTGCAGAAATGGGCCCCAGGCTCCGCCCGCTAAGGAGTGAGTGGTTTTTCAGCTTCAGAGCGACGGAAAGGGAGGGATGGAGGATGAACAGGAGCCGCTGTTACATCCTCGGACCCGGGTGACTGGCCTCCCCCGAGGGGGGGCACACCCCCCTCAACACTCTGTGCGCCTGCGCAGGTGTCTCGGCCGCTCGCCCTGGACAAGGTACGCTCCGCGCGAGCCTTCCACTCTCCAGACCGCCCTCAGTACCCACTGCGCTTGCGCGTCCGCCTCTGCCTCTAGACAGGTTTGCGGCCGCTCAAATGCCCAGCGCGCATGCGCTCCTCCCCCGACTCGGATCGGCCTTTAGCGAAGGTCTGAATTTCAAGACCCGCCGGCTCTGGCTTCTCTGATGAGGGATTGCGGACCGGCGTGCACTCTGGAAGGCTCAACGAAGGCGTCCAGTGTACAGAAGTACCTGGTGCTTGTTTGCACAGTGGAGCTAGGTGCTGGGCCCAGACAAGCAGGAGCAGACGTTCACGCGCAGGGATGGGCTGGAGTCAGTGTAAGGTTGCGTGGGGTCGTAGTGTGCAGGACCCCTGAAAGGGCCGCGTCCCGGGCTAGCATACCTGGCTATGCCTGTGCCCTTGGGTCCTCGTGCGGGCCGGACACGCCCCCAGAAGCAGCAGTCCCTGGGCACTGCAGGTCCTGGCCGCTGCATCCGGTCCTGGGCCTGTTTTCCACCTTCACTTCTCTCCCAAACCTTCATCTCCTCCAAGCTCCCTCTAAACTCCGTCCTCAGGTCCTGCATCACCAAGGGAGCGGGGCAGCGGGAAGAGCACGCCCACACTGCCCACCCACCACCCCACCCCTGGGTTCCCCCCACCCCCTGCGCTTTGCCCGGCGTCAATCTGCATGGTTTCCCTCAGATACCGGAGTGGCGTGTGTTTCCTGACCACCCTCTCCAAGCACTCCCTCACCTTTCCCTGCTCTGTCTCCGTAGCACCAGCGGACATACTTTATTCTTTTTGTTAATGCTTGTTTTACACCGGCTGGAAAGGAAGTTCCAGGAGGTTACAGGATTTCGTCGCTTTTGTTCACTGCTGTATCCCCAGCACCTAAAACAGCAGACTTACTGCCCATGGTAAAGAAAGAAGAAATCTTTATTCACTGAATTAATAATCACCACCATTGGAGTTCCCTTCGTGGCTCAGTGGTTAACGAATCCGACTAAGAACCATGAGGTTGTGGGTTCGATCCCTGGCCTTGCTCAGTGGGTTAAGGATCCGGCGTTGCCGTGAGCTGTGGTGAAGGTTGTAGACGCGGTTCGGATCCCGTGTTGCTGTGGCTGTGGCGAAGGCCGGTGGCTACAGCTCCTGTTAGACCCCTAGCCTGGGAACCTCCATATGCCGCGAGTGCGGCTCTACATAAAAAGGCAAAGAGACAAAGGAAAAAAAAAAAAAAAATCACCACCATAACTAGTGTCTGGATGGTTTTTCATGACCAGTCACTGGACTAGGCAGTTTCCATGCAGGAGCTCATGGAATTTTTTTTTTTTTGCTTTTTAGGGCTCACCCACAGCATATGGAAGTTCCCAGTCTAGGGGTCAAATCAGAGGTACAGCTGCTGGCCTGCACCACAGCCACAGGGAATCTGAGCCACGTCTGTGACCTACGCCACAGCTCAGGGCAACGCCAGATCCTTAACCCACTGGGCAAGGCCAGGGATCAAACCCTCATCCTCGTGGATACCAGTCGGATTCATTTCTGCTGAGCCACGATGGGAACTCCAGAATTAAGTAATTTGTGCTGTCCTGGAGACCTGCTCAGTTCTCATGAGGCATTGCATGACTTGCTGCTTCCTAGGATCTGCTACCCTAGTAAACCTTTCAGCTCCATGCCCCACGCAAGGAGCTTCCACGTGACTCCAGTGAGACAGGACTTCTGGGTTCTCAGCTGGCTTCCCCTGTGGCTTCAGGCTTGGGAGAAAGTTACCTAGACCTTGTAGAAACTGGTGGCAGCCAGGGTGCCTGTCATGGACTTGCCTGCAGACGGTGGCAATACCTTTGTCAAGATCCTGTCCTTGGAACCTCTTCCTCTGCCTCTCCACCTGCGGCCCAGTTCCTCACCCTTCTGTGAAAGCAGGTCTTCTCCCGGCTATCTACCTTCCCCACCCCCAGCTCAGTTCACTTGGTATTTGATCAGTGAATAAATGAGGAGTCCTCAGGTTTTGGAAATTCTTTGGAAAGCCCTTAGCCAAACATCCTTCTGCCATGAAACTTGTATTTATTTATTTATTTATTTATTTATTTTTAGGGCCACACCCATGGCATGTGGAGGTTCCCAGGCTAAGGGTCTAAGCGGAGCTGTAGCCACCGGCCTACGCCACAGCCACAGCAACGTTGGATGCAAGCCGCGTCTGCGACCTTTCTGCTGTGCCACGACAGGAACTCTGAAACTTGTATGTAAGTATTTAAAGAATAGGAGTTCCCATCGTGGTGCAGTGGTTAACGAATCCGACTAGGAACCATGAGGTTGCGGGTTCAATCCCTGGCCTTGCTCAGTGGGTTAAGGATCCGGCGTTGCCGTGAGCTGTGGTGTAGGTCACAGATGCAGCTCGGATCCTGCGTTGCTGTGGCTGTGGTATAGGCCGGCAGCTACAGCTCCTGTTAGACCCCTAGCCTGGGAACCTCCACATGCTGCAGGTGTGGCCCTAAAATGACAAAAGGACAAAAAAAAAGAGAAAAAACACTTGACAGGGCATCAGGGTTGAGTCCTCATGGCTGGGTGCCTTAGGGAGTTCTCCCTCCGGTCTAAGGGTGCTGCATGAGGATGAAAATCTGCCCTTTTCTCGCGTATGTGGTGCACACGTACCTTGGCTGTCCCCCAGCCTAGAGGTAGCCACTATCTGCAGGGCCAGTGAGAAGACGGGGGAAGAAATGCAGAACCGGCCCTGGGACCCAGGCTTCTCTCTGCTGCTACCTATGCCCTCCAAGTCCACACTGGGAGGGAACTGAGGGAGGCCCAGCCACTCTGTTAGAAAGAGTTTCACAGGGGCAAGGCGTGGGGGCTCAGGGTCTCCTGTCCTGCCAGAGGCATAGATTCACTGCCCCAGGGCCCCAGCTCAGGGTGTTGTCCCCACAGCCACAGCAGGCATGCCCAGGAGCAGCTCGGCAAGGAGGGCTGGGAATGGCTGTCCATCTCAGGCAAGTCCTGGGGGGCTGAGGGTAGATGAGGGGGCAGCGTGATCCTGGGCTCAGAGCAGAAGGCTGGGGTGTTTCTGCTGCCTGCCAGCCATGTGACCTAGACAGCCCCGCTCCTCTCTGCCTCAGTTTCCTCGTCTGCGAAGTGGAGACATTATTGCCCAGTTCAGACAGATTGCAGTGCTGTGATTGGTGAGGTCCGGCCCCGGGAGGGCCGTGGAGGCTGTAATTGGTAACTCTGTCCTCTCCTCTCTCTGCAGATTCAGGGCAGGATCCTGCTCCTGACCATCTGTGCAGCTGGCATTGGTGGGACTTTTCAATTTGGCTACAACCTCTCTATCATCAATGCGCCGACCTTGGTATGTACCCTCTGTGCCCACTGTCACCATCCCCGTGATGCTGCCCGCTTTGGATCTTCAGGCCAGCATCCACTGGTGGCACTTTTGGGGTCTGAGCTGGCTGCATTCTTATATTTGTATTTTCAGCAGGCATGTGAGTGTCCACTTCAGTGCAAACTCGAAGGCTGGAGAGGATCCGCCTGCCCCAGGACACTCACAGGCCTTGCTTCCCATGGCTACCACTGGCTCCTGCAAATGGGACCTTTTTGGCCTCAGAGACTTCTTCCCCCTTGAATGGTCACCCTTGAGAATTTCCTTCCAAGGTCAGGGGAGGCTGGCCCTGGTCCCAGCTCCCCGGGAACAGATCCTTCCCCCAGAGGGACCTGGCGGGCACTAAGCTAACAGCCATTACCCTGAACTGGCCTGGGCAGGAGAGAGCTGGCCCTTTCGCCACACACTGACCTGCACATCCTGTTGGAGGGCCTGAGACCACCCAGACACTGACCTTGATAACACGATGAAGTCTCTGACCAAGGGGAAGATATCTGGGTCTCCCCGCAGTGTAGTCATTCCTAACCGCATGGGTCTGTCCACATACCGGGAGCAGCGGCTCTGGGGGGTGGGGCTCCGGGGTGTCTGGACGACCTGGCTACAGCCCTGACCTGTGGCTGAGCCCCTGGGCAAGTCATTTCACTTCTTTGGGCCTAATTCCCAGTCTTCACAACAAACAGAGAATGTGTATCTAACAGAGCTCCTCGGGGGGCTTGTCACAGTCCCAAGGAAATACATGGCATGCTCCAGAAAAGTCACTTGGTCTTGCTACCACAAAGGACGGTTTGCAAAGGCTGCTTGGGGCACCAGGACACACAGGCCGGGGGCGGGGGGGTAATGCAGCTTTAGTGCTGCTCCTACCCCCAGAGGGACGAGCGGAACCTTGAGAGGACCTTCGGTCAAGCATTGTAGCCAGCCTGAGGTGCCTGAGGTGCCTCCCCGGGAGACAGCCCTGAGGACAGACACCCCTCCTGCCTCCTCCGATGCCCGCTGGTGCTCACCCGTGGCCAAGTCCATCAGAAAGCTGGTCAGCAAGGGAGCCTGCTCATGTGGCCCATGCAGGTGAAGCCCAGGCCAGAGGCAGAGGGGACAGGGCTGATAGTGGCCTCAGAGGGGCGCATAGAGACTGGTCAGCTCTGAGCTCCAGGGGACACTGTGTCTGAAAGAGCCGGCTCAAAAATAAATAAAAATAATTTAAAAATTGATTAATTAATTAAACAAAAGGAAAAAGAAAAAAGAAAAAAAAATGAAAGAGCTGGCTCAGTGCCCTGAAGGGCGCAGGATTTGGGGAGAAGTCTGGTCGGGGAGGGAGACCCTGCCCCGGGGCACTGACTGGCTTCTTCATCCACAGCACATTCAGGAATTCACCAATGAGACGTGGAGGATGCGAACCGGCCGGCCGCTGCCCGATCACCTGGTCCTGCTGGTGTGGTCCCTCATCGTGTCTCTGTACCCCCTGGGGGGCCTCCTTGGAGCGCTGCTTGCTGGGCCCCTGGCTGTCAGGCTGGGAAGGTCAGTGCTTGCCACGCATCTCGGATGCCCTTCAGTGAGGGGCACCCCAGTCTGCAGGCTGAGAGCTGTGGGCAGGAGGCCCGGCAGGTCCAGGCCCTGGTCAGCAGGTCACTGGCCTCCGGCTCTGTTTGCAGTGTCGCCCTGAGACCCAGGCTTTCCAGCGGATGTGATGGATGGAAGGGCCTCATGTTGGGAGGGGACCCACGGCTGCCAGCACGTGCTGTCACTGTGAGCAAGTGTTTGCTCCCTGATGTCCCCCTTTGTTTCCCACTGACGTGATTCCTGGGTGGCAAACAAGATAGACAGGCTGACTGAATGGAGACTGGAGCCACTGGCAGGGTGAAAGGCAGTGGTCTTGGAAGCCAGGCCTGGGGATAGGAGCGTCCAAGGCCACCGAGCCTGGGCTTTCCTCCCAGGAGGGTGGTTTCAGCTCTAACCATGTTCCAACTTCAGCATCTCCCTTCAAGCTCAGAATCCAGGAATGCGTGTTGTTCTTGGCCCATCTTGGGTAGAGCGCCTGCACCTGTGAGACAGTGGGAGCGAATCAAGGCCGAGCAGAAAACCAAGCGGCTCCCCGCGCCCGCACCCCCCGGCTGGCCCCCGGCATGCATGGATGCCTTCACCCCATATATTCAGTTCCATATGGTGCCCTCCTAACGCCACTCAGTTCCCCGCCCCCGGACAACCAGGGCACCATCTCCTCACAGCCGCCGGCGCCAATGCGATGGAGGTGTTTCTCCTGAGTGCGGGGGTTTCCACGCACTGACCATCCTGCCACCCCTGTAGTTGACCTCTTGATGGTCTGCGGTCTCCGCACTTCATGGTAAACTTAACTGCCCCCAAGACAGCTCACGGGCAGAGGAAAGAAGAAGGAGCAGGGAAGAAAGCAATCAAGGGAAAAGAAACTGGTGGGTGAATTCAGTTTAGAGCATACAACCCAGGAGTTCCCATCGTGGCTCCGTGGTTAACGAATCCGACTAGGAACCATGAGGTTGCAGGTTCAATCCCTGGCCTCGCTCACTGGGTTAAGGATCTGGCGTTGCCGTGAGCTGTGGTGTACGTTGCAGACGCGGCTCAGATCTGGCATTGCTGTGGCTCTGGTGTAGGCTAGCAGCTGTAACTCCGATTAGACTCCAAGCCTGGGAACCTCCATTTGCCGCAAGTGCGGCCCTAAAATGACAAAAGACAAAAAAAAAAAAAAAAAAGCATCCATCCCAGAGCCAGGAAGTGCAGGTAGAGGGCCTGCTCCTTGGTTTTTGGTGCTGGTCACACCATTGCCTGCCTCGGTGGTGTCCGTCCTCCGGTTCTCCATTCTTGTCTTGAGTCAGCAATTCCAAGGGCGGAGGCTGTTTGCCTATAAGGTGACGTGAGCTTCATGCTTGAGTGGGCGCGGGAGTTCTGATGTTGTGGGTCCCTCAGCCGGTCAGCCGACCCGTCTAAGGTCATGCTTCTGGACGATGGGGTTCCTAACTCAGTCCACTGGCACCTGCTCATCATGATCTCCTTGTTGGATGCAAAATTGAAGATAGCATATTTGTGTACTTAATAGGAGCATCTGTTAGGCTGTATCGAGGAAAATGATCAATAAGCAAAAGAATAGAAAAGAGGGATTTCCCTGGTGGCCTAGTGGTTAAAGTTCCGGTGTTGTCAGTGCAGTGGCTCAGGTCCCTACTGTGGCGAGTGTTCGAACCCTGGCTGGGGAGTTTCTGTATGCCATGCCCCCCCCCAATAAAAGAATAGAAAACAGTTTTATTCAAGCCAAACCGAGGTCTAGCCGAGGAGCCTGCTCCCCAGATTACCCTGAGAAACTGCTCCAGAGAAGCAGGATTTTCATTGCAGTTTTATATCTTGTCAAGAAAAAAGGACAAACAAGTCAGGGTTACATTTCTTCAAGGTTTCCAAAAGAAAAAAAGAACAGACCAGCACGTACACAGCAAGGCAGTTTGGCCTTGGTACCAGGGAAGGGAGTCTTATCATCGGAGGAGGAACGAAACTGGTGTCCAGGAAGAGGGGCATTTTTTAATTTAAAAAAATTTGGAGGGGGGAGTTCCTTTTGTGGCTCAGCAGTTAATGAACCCAACTGGGATCCATGAGGATGCAGGGTCAGGAGCCCAGAGCGACGCTGCATCTCAGTGGGGCTGCCGACCTCCCTGGGGCGCCTTCCTGGTTTTTGGTCTGTCCCACTGAGCACAGGGACGACCAGCCATCCTGAAGGTTCTGAGCAGTGAGTGTGATGTGTGGAGGACACGGGAGGGGACTAGACTTGGCTTCTGGAGTCCCTTCCCTCACTCTCAGAGGCCCTGCTCACCTTCCTAGGTTTTACTGAGTCAGAGATATTAGACCCTTTGTGTTACAAAGGAGCTGTAGAGATAAAGCTAAAAAATGCATGCTCTGACACATCAAGTTTGGTGCACACAGAAAGGAGAGGAATTTGGGGTTATGCTGAGAGAGGGGAGGATGCCCACAAGTGACCCTAGCTACAGGGGCCAGCGTCACTTCCATTCATGTAGCTTTAACTCCATGACAGTCCCCCAGGCCTGCAGGTCTGATCAGGGCCGGCTGGAGCCGCAGAGAAGGGACTCTGGGGTGGTCCTAGGCACTGAACCTGAGTCTGTCTCGCCTGTGTTTGCTTGCCCAAGGAAGAAGTCCCTGATGGTGAATAACATCTTCGTGGTGGCCGCAGCGACCCTGTTTGGCTTCAGCCGCAGAGCTGGCTCCTTTGAGATGATCATGCTGGGAAGGCTGCTTGTGGGGGTCAGCGCAGGTATGGGGGGGTCATGGGGGGTCCTCCTGTCGCTCTGCTCCTTTATTTCCCTGTATTCTTCCATGCAGCCCCTTTATTCCCTTTATCCATTTACTTCCTTTTTTTATTTGGACCCACCCATGGCCTGTGGAAACTCCTAGGCCAGGGATCAAACCCATGCTACAGCAGTGACAATGCCGGATCCCTTTTTTTTTTGGCAGAATGATTACGTATGATTTAATGCTAGAAGGCTCTATATAACTAGACACTTAAGGTGGATCTGGAAAAATGGAAAAGTTGTACAAGGGTGGGAGGGCAAACATCCCCCCATCTACACCAACAGAGGTCCTATGTTTGTGCAACACTCTAAGCCTGAGCTCCCTGGCAGTCAAAGTGAAAAAGCACCTTGGACAAGTTCTCTGATCTTCCCCACAGAAGTTATCTATTAGTTATCTATTCCTGTGATACAAAGTACTCCAAAATTTAGTGGTTTAATACATGCAACATGTATTAGCTCGTGGTTTTTATGGATCAGGAACCGGGAGTGTCTTAGCTGGGTGGTCCTGGCTTGGGGTCTCATATGAGGCTGTTCTCAGACTGTCAGGCGGAGCTGCAGTCACCTGAGCTTTGGCTGGGGCTGCAGGACCAGCTTCCAAGATGGTGCCCTTTGTGCTGTTTGCAGAAGGCCCAGGCTCCTCAGTTTGTGGGTCTCCCCATAGGGCTGCTTGAGTGTCCTCACAGCGTGGTGGCTGGCTTCCCCTAGAGGAAGTCATGGGAAAGTGACGGAGCCCACGTAAGTGGGCACAAGGAGGAAGTCCTAGTGCTTTTTATGTCCTGAGCCCAGAAGTCATACACCATCAATATGCCACAGTCTCTTTACTAGAAGTGACTCACTAGGAACAGCCCAGGGAAAAGGGACAGGTCTGACTCTGTCTTTATGCCCTAGCACAGAAGAAATCCCTCCCTAAGTGTGTGTAGGAAGAACAGGGGTACCCACCTTCCTCCCTGCTCCCCACCGGGTGCATGAGGCTATTTCGTGCCCCAGGTCTGGAGGGGATGGAGCAGCAGTCGCTGCTGTTCCCAGGTGGTTGATGCCCCAATTCTGCAACCTGCTGGCTTTTGCCAGCTGTCACCATCTGGGGTGGGCAGTGGGGGCGCCCGGCTGCCTGGGCACCAGGTGCGTCCCTGGAGGAGCCGGGCCCGGGGGGAACCTGCAGCGGTAGTGAGGTGTGCAGAGGATGTGAGATGAGAGCCGGGGCGGCTAGTGGGCATCCGTTACCTCCAAGCCCCTCACACGCCTCCCGGTGATGGGGCTTCTCTCTCAGCAGTCCTGGCTGTGGACTGGAGTACAGCTGCCCCTACAACAGGTGGGAAGGAACCCTCAGAGCGTTTGGGAGGGTTCCTGCTCCTCGGAGCAGGACTCGGAGCCTGGAGGTGAGAGGGGCAGGCCCAGGTGTTGTGGGGAGTCCAGCTTGTGGCTGACGGTGTGGTGTGCACGTGTCCAGGTGTGAGCATGAACGTCCAGCCCATGTACCTGGGGGAGAGCGCCCCCAAGGAGCTCCGCGGGGCCGTGGCCATGACCTCAGCCATCTTCGCTGCCCTGGGCATCGTGATGGGTCAGGTGGTGGGACTCAGGTAAGCAGCCCCCACCTCCAGGCACTGAGTGCATAGAAGAATGCCAGGAAAAGCCCTGCTTCCCCTAAATTTCTCCCCTCCCCCTCCCCCTATAGACTAAGGCATTGCTTTCCTATATTAAGGCCTTGAAACCATGTCCCCGAGCATCTGGACAGCACAGATGGCTCCTCTCCAGGCCAGGGAGCCAAGATCGGTCTGGACAGAAGAGAGGGTGTGGGTTTGGGCTTTTAGAGGGATCATGTCCTGTTCATCCCAGAAAAGAGAGGCGGGGACAGAGCTGGTGCCCTGGGAAGATCTCCAGAACGAGGTGGGGTCACACCCTGCCCTATCGTGAGTGCCCACCTGGGTATCCAGACCCAGAGCTGGTTAGGAAGAGGCCCAGGACAATGTAGACCCTCTGCCCTCAGGGGGATGGGAAGGGTACAGGGAACAGGGCTCTGGCAAGGGAGCGGCTTGGTCCAGCCTCTCCTCTGTTTCCCCAGGGAGCTCCTGGGTGGCCCGCAGGCCTGGCCCCTGCTGCTGGCCAGCTGCCTGGTGCCCGGGCTGCTCCAGCTGGCCTCCCTGCCCCTGCTCCCTGAGAGCCCACGCTACCTTCTCATTGACTGTGGAGACTCCGAGGCCTGCCTGGCAGGTGAGTCCCCCACATCGGGGTCCCCAGATCACCCCTGACCTTGGGGCCCATCTGGCCGGAGCGTGTGCCTCACTTCTTGGGCTGCATTGATTCAGGAAAAGCTGACCCTCTCTTTGTGCCTCAATTTCATGATCCATCCTTCCCTCTGAAACTCTTTATCAAGGGACTATCCTAAGTGCCGGGATGGAACAGATTCAGCCCCTGCCATCTGGGACCCCCCCCAGGGTGGCACAGAGAAGGAGCCCTCCGACCCCAGGCATGCAATTTGGTGCAGCACCAGGTAGCACCTCAAGGACCCAATACCAGCTGGGCCGATGGTCTTATCAGTTAGTGGTGGCCACAACACTGATGCCCAAGAAACGATCCCCAAATCTCTGCTTAAATCGTTTACTGTATCTTCTACTCGTTTACTTGCTGGGCTGGCTGCAAGACCCTGCCGAACTCAGCTGGGTTGGCTCACAGGGTCAGGGTCAGCTGGGGCTGGCCGGTCAAGGCTGGCCTGGCCTGGGGCAGTTCAGCCCTGCTGCACACACCGCTCCTCTCACTCTTGGTCCTGATGGACGAGGCCAGGAATATTGTTAATTACGGTGGTGGCAGAGGCGTAAGATGGCAGATCCAGTGTGCAAGCACTTTCCAAACCTTTGGTCCCATTAGCCAAAGAGAGTCGTGTCGTTGAACCCAAAGTCCAGAGGTGGGAAGATCCCTAGCAGCTCCACTCATGTGGTAGGCTGTGTAGATTTAGGGAGGGGCAAGGACCGGGGCCCAAGGTGTATTCTTCCCAGCTTGCCATGGTGACCACAGTTATTATTTATGTCCCTCCTGGATCTAGAATATGCTCAAGTCCATCTGGACCCTCCCACCCAACCCAAAGTCACCCAGTCATGGCTCAGCCTTGAAGTTCAGAATCTTAAGATCATGTCAAGTCTATATGTACCTTTTTCCTTTTTTTTTACTTAAAATTTTTTCTGTTTTGGCTGCACCCGCAGCATGCACAAGTTCCCCAGCTAGGGATCAAACCCACACCGCAGCAGCAACCCAAGCCACGGCAGTGACTACGATGAATCCTTAACCAACTGAGCCACCCGGAAAATCCCTACATATGACTTTTCTGGGTCCAGAGACCTAAGGGATAAAAACACAAGTCTTCTGCCCCGCCTGCACTCAGCAGAACTGGTTCAAATGGGACAGCGTAACCAGAACTAACCCTCTTTTCAGAAGAGAAGCAGCAGGGAGGCAGAAAGCAGTCACCCACCCATACCAGTGCTGAGTGCCCCGGAAAAGTGCTGCGATGTCCCCTGGCTTTGGGGACATCAAGCCCTGGCTCTGCCCTCAGGAGGGGACCATGGTTCCCCCACGTACTTGGTCCTGCCCTCCGAGAATGTCTTTCCTTTTCCATCACCTTCCTTGACAGTTGAGAGGGCACTGGAAAATGTACCTATAGGAAACTGGGGCACAGAAGTCTGTACCTTTCAAACTGTCTTGGTCTCTTTTCATCCAGGCTGCTAGAGCTTTTGTCAGTGCAGCTTTCTCTAAAATGATGTGAATTTTTCTATGCATTTGTGTGCCAAAAAGCCACACCCACAGTTCTTTTTAAGACGTGCTTCTCTCTTGTGACCTAATTGCTGGCATTTGGGGCATGTTAAGCTGATGTGGACCAAAACTCTGTAACGCACCTTTTTTCCAGCCAGGAGGGTCCATGAGGCCCTACATTAAGCCTGACTTGATCTTCACTCTGAGGCCAAAAGTCCTTGGCAGTGTCCTGGATTTTGTCTTGGCCCTCAGGCTGTAACTCAGGACTCTTTTCCTGGCTGGAGAAGCTAAAGATGAGAAACAGGTTTATTTTGTTCTTTTTTATGTAACTAACCTGGCAAGTTCTGGAATAAGTTAAATTTTACTAAATTGTGTTCCCTCTGAAGGTCTTTTTGAGCTCATTTTCCTTACAATCAGCTTAGAATGCTCAGCTAAAACCAGCCAGCTCATGCTTTTTTTTTTTTTTTTTTGTCTTTTTAGGGCTGCACCCAAGGCATGTGGAGGTTCCCAGGCTAGGGGCTGAATTGGAGCTGTAGCTACTAGCCTACACCACAGCCACAGAGCATTGCCAGATCCAAGCTGTGTCTGCGATCTGCACCACAGCTCATAGCAACACCGGATCCTTTACCCCACTGAGCAAGGCCAGGGATCGAACCCACAACCTCATGGTTCCTAGTCAGATTCATTTCCGCTGAGCCACAATGGGAACTCCCCCCCCCTTTTTTAATGTTTTCTGTTGCTGCCTAACAACAGAAATTGCTTCTGTAGTGGCAGATCAAAGAAGCAATTAGATCACTCAAGCCCCTGAGTTCTCTGAGGTTGGCTGATGTAGGTTGGGTCTGGCTGGAGACTCTGCTCATCCCAGTTACTCATGAGGGTCAGCTGGGCGATGGCTGATCTAGGACGTCCCAGCTGGGCCACCTCGTCTTCTTCCTGGGTCTGGTGGGCCAGACCCACTGCTCGTTTTCATGATGATGACGGAAGAGCGAGTTGAAACAGGCAAGGTCTCTTAAGGCTTGCGCTGGAGGATGCCAGGTGCATTCCCATGGACTCATTCTGTCTGCCAGAGGACAGGGTGGAGCCCAGCGCCACCTTCCGCCCTTTGTGGGAGCAAGTGCCAGCTCCCACAGTAAAGGGATTGGGTACAGGGAGGAATGGAGAACACGGACGACAGTGGCATCTGCCTCAGCTGCGTCCTGTGTGTTGAACCTCAGACCCCGTCCCCCCAGTTTCTATAGTCCTTTTTGGTCCGCGGGGCTGTGAAATGACAGGATCAGGAAGAGCATCCCCATCTGACCAAGGGGGCCCTTGGAAGGAGCGAAGAGGTGGGCGTGGGTTGCTCACTGTGGGGGCCTGTGGGGCTCGGTGGGAAGGAGAGCTCACCGCCCTCCATCTGCCCCTTCCCGCAGCGCTGCAGCGGCTGCGGGGCCCAGCGGACCTGGCGGGGGAGCTGGCGGAGCTGGAGCAGGAGCGCGTCGTCTGCGTAGGCCGCCGCGCGCGGCGCCCGTGGGAGCTGTTCGGGAACCGCGCGCTGCGGAGGCAGGTGGCCAGCCTGGTGGTCTTGGGTGGGGCCATGGAGCTGTGCGGAAACGACGCGGTGAGCCGGGGTGGTAGAGGGTGGTTTAGGGTGGGATGGGATGGGGCAAGATGAGGTAAAATGGGCCAGGATGGGCTGGGGATGGGGGTCGAGCTGCGGGTTGGGAGGGAGCCGTCCCGCAGTGGCCTCTCGCCTGTCCCGCAGGTGTATGCCTACGCGTCCGCCGTGTTCCTCCAGGCGCGGATCCCCCCGGAGAAGGTCCAGTATGCGGCCATCGGGACCGGGGGCTGCGAGCTGCTGGCGGTGCTGGTCAGCGTGAGTCTGGCTTCTGGCTGATCCCCAGCCCTGCAGCGGACCCTCTGGGTGCTGGTCTCCGCGCTAAGCCACTTCCACTTCAGGTCACTCTGTCAAAATGCAGCGAGTTAGTGAGCATGTATTGAGCACCTACTGTTTGCTGGGCTCTCACATCACCATTTTGAGATGGGGAAACTGGATTCCTGTTGTGGTGCAGTGGTTAACGAATCTGACTAGGAACCACGAGGTTGAGGGTTCGATCCCTGGACTTGCTTAGTGGGTTAACGATCGATGAACTGTGGTGTAGGTGAGCTGTGGTGTAGCTCAGGTGAGCTGTGGTGTAGGTCGCAGACGTGGCTTGGATCTGGCATTGTTGTGACTGTGATGTAGGCCAGTGGCTACAGCTCTGTTTCGACCCCTAGCCTGGGAACTTCCACATGCTGCGGGTGTGGCCCTAAAAGCAAAAAAACAACAAACAAACCAAAAAAACTGAAGTTGAGCAACCTCAGTCCTCTGGGAAATTAGTGTCTTAAGACCCTGAGGTGATAAACTGCTCCTGCTCCCGGCCCCCACACTCCAGCCTCCCCATGAGGTCCCTCCCAGCTGCCTGGCCCCAAACTGAGGGGCGCTCAGTTCCTCAGGGAGGGCCCCTTTCTTTTGCAGTGTGTGGTGATCGAGAAGGTGGGCCGGCGGGTGCTGCTGATGGGGGGCTACGGCCTGATGACCTGCTGGGGGAGCATCTTCACGGCAGCCCTGTGCCTGCAGGTAGCTGGGTGGGGATGAGGGCTGGGTGCTGCAGGCTGATCTCCCCTCAGCCCCTCACCGCACCCCTCTGACACAGAGCTCCTTCCCCTGGATGCCCTACCTGGCCGTGTCCTGCGTCTTTGCCTTCATCCTCAGCTTTGGCATCGGCCCTGGTGAGTGGGCCCAAAGGCCTGCAGGCTTTGGTGAAGGAGTGAGGCTGTCCGGGTGAGGGATGGGTGAGTGGCCTCTGCCCTGCTCACCTGTACAGGCTTCCGGGAGGGAGTTGCTGGAGGACCTACTGAGGGGCCCCACTTTCCTGTCTGGGGCAGGGTCGGGGGAAAGGCAGGCCTGGCTGGCAGCCCCATCCACACCTCTGCTTCCAGCCGGAGTGACTGGGATCCTGGCCACCGAGCTGTTTGACCAGATGGCCCGGCCTGCTGCCTACATGGTCTGCGGGGTGCTCATGTGGACCATGCTGTTCGTGGTGGGGCTGGCGTTCCCCTTCATCATGGTAGGCCTGCCCGAGGTTTTGTCCCCATCAGCAGCCAGGGGAGGCTCCATCCAGGGAGCGTGAAACTGAAAGGGATGGGGCACATCTGAGCAAAGCGGGTCAAGCCCCTCATCAAGCCCTGTCATGGGGTCTTCCATCTGGGGGCTGAGTGGGCCACACCAGGTCTCGGTTCTCTTTTAACCCACAGGAGGGCTTGTCCCACTTCCTCTACGTGCCTTTCATCTGTGTCTGTGTCTGTGGGGCTGTCTACACTGGCTTCTTCCTCCCTGAGACCAAAGGCAAGACCTTTCTGGAGATCTCTGAGGAACTGCACAGACTCAACTTCCCCAGACGGAGCCAGGGCCCAGAGTGGAGGGGCCCGGAGGTCATCCAGTCCACAGAGCTCTAGCTCGTCAGGTGTGGCCTGGGCCCGGCCAGTGGCTCTCCCTTCTGGCCCTCTCCATCACTAGCTCCCGCATTCTAATGAGTGCTTATTGAGCACCTAGTGTGTGCAGACATGGTGCTTGGCTGTCAGTGGTGAGTTGGAGAGATGGGATCTGAGACTTCTTGGTGCTTCCTGTCTAGAGGCAGTTAACAGGAAAACAATAAAAACAATTACAGGGAGTTCCCATTGTGGCTTAGCAGGTTATGAACCCAACTAGTATCCATGAGGATGCGGGTTTGATTGTGCCCTTGCTTAGTGGGTTAAGGATCCGGCATTGTCATGAGCTGTGGCTTAGGTCGCAGGTGTGGCTCACATCCGCCCCCGCCCCCCATTGCTGTGGCTGTGGCCTAGGCTGGTGGCTGTAGCTCCGATTTGACCCCTAGTCTGCGAACTTCCGTATGCCTCAGGTGTGGCCTTAAAAAGCAAAAACAAAAATAATTACAAACTTGGGATACACAATGGAAGAAAATACAACTTGTGAAGGGTGTGTATGCCAGGGGTGTGTTTGAGAGGGGCATGATAAGAAAGGACTTTTTGAGGAATTGAGTCTTTAAAAATCAGCTGCAGGAGTTCCCATCGTGGCACAGCAGAAACGAATCCATGAGGTTGTGGGTTCAATCCCTGGCTTCGCTCAGTGGGTTAACGATCCAGCGTTGCCGTGAGCTGTGGTATAGGTCACAGATGGGGCTCGGATCCCGCGTTGCTGTGGCTGTGGCGTAGGCCAGTGGCTACAGCTCTGATTAGACCCCAAGCCTGGGAACCTCCACATGCTGCAGGTGCGGCCCTAAAAAAAGACAAAAAATAAAAATAAAAATCAACTTTATTGAGGTATAATTTACAAACAATAAAATGTATCCATATTAAGTATACATTTGATGAGTTTTGACAGGTGTACATACCCATGAGCCACCACCACGATCAAGGTAGAACGTTCACATCATCCCCAAAATTCCCTCGTGCCCTTTTGCAGTCAAAACCCCACCCCACCCCAGGCCCCAGGCAGCCATAAACCTGCCTTCTGTCACCCTAGGTCAGGTTGGCCTTTTTCAGAATTTGATATCTTTTCCATACCACATGTATGCATTTTTGCCTGGCTTTGCTCCAGATAAAGCTTTTGAGATTCATGCATGTTGTTGCATGTATTAGCGCCTGTTCTTTGTATGGCTGAGTGGTGTTCCACTGTATGAATAGACCATAATTTGTCGACTCATTTCTCTTTTGGTGGACTTTTTGGCTATTTCTAATCATTGGCCATCATGAATAAAACTGCTATAAACATTCCTGCACAAGCTGTGTAGACACATGCCTTCACTTCTTTTGGGTAAATGAATTGCTGAGTTTCATAACGAATGTCTGTTCAGTGATCGCTTCGGCAGCACATATACTAAAATTGGAACGATACAGAGAAGATTAGCATGGCCCCTGCACAAGGATGACACGCAAATTCATGAAGTGTTCCATATTTTTAGACAAATTAGACAGCAACACCCAATGCTACCGCTTACATGTGGAGACTAAAAAGACACAATGAACCTCTTTGCAGAACAGACAATGACTCACAGACTTTGGAAAACCTTGGTTTTTCAAATAAGACAATCTGGGGGGTGGGGGGATGCACTGTGGGTTTGGGACACAAAATCTATCAAATTGACTTGTGATGATTTATGTACACCTATAACTGAAATAAAATCCATTAAGAAAAAAAAAAATAACGAACGTCTGTTCAACTGTAGAAGAAATTGTTTTCCAAAGTGATTACACCGTTTTACATTCCCACTAGCAGTGGACCAGGGTTATGGATGCTCCACATCCTCGTCAGCATGTGGCATTGTCAGCCTTTTTATTTTTATTTTTTGTCAGCCTTTTTAATTTAGCCATTCTCCTAAGTGTGCAGTGGCATTTTGTGGTTTAATTGTGGTATTTCCCTGATGGCAATAATGTTGAGCATCTTTTCACGTGTTAACATGGCCATTGATTTTTTATTTTTTTTTTTGCTTTTTAGGGCTGCACTCGTGGCATATGGAGGTTCCCAGGCTAGGGGTCAAATCGGAGTTACAGCTGCCAGCCTACTCCACAGCCGCAGCAACGCAGGATCTGAGCCGTGTCTGTGACCTACACCACAGCTCACGGCAATGCCAGATGATATATATTTTATAAAGAATCTGTTCAAATCTTTTGTCCACTATTTTTTAACAAAGATTTTTAGGAGTTGCTGTTGTGGCTCAGCGGAAATGAATCTGACTAGTATCCATGAGGATGCAGGTTAGATCCCTGGCCTTGCTCACTCAGTGGGTTAAGGATCTGGCCTTGCCACGAGCTTTGGTGTAGGTCGCAAGTGTGGCTCGGATCTGGTGTTGCCATGACTGTGGCGTAGGCCAGCAGCTGCAGCTCCAGTTGGACCACCTGGCCTAGGCCCAGCTTTTGCAGCCTGGGGGTCTCCTGGCAGACACCCCTCTTAAAATCCTGTACCTCTTCGGCTGGGTAGGTGAGGTCATCGGGGCGGGGAGAGGTGACCCCTGCCAGGTCATGTGATGCCCACCGAGGGGGAAGGGTTTTCTTTGCCTTCACTGCAAATTTTACTACATTCATTGAACAAAGGCCCAGGGACCGGTGATGGGGGGATGGTTGGGGGCTCAGGGCCTGCTGGGTTCTTGCTGTGAGTGACTCTGTGTGTGTGCCCTGGGGGAGGGGCCCTGGGATAAGGGACCAGTGTCCATGGACAGGGACCGATGACTGATGGCCAGGCTCATGTCAGGGAGAGGCAGTGAGAGGACAACAGCAGTCCTGCAGCAGGGACCTGGTGGCCTCCCCTCCCTGCACCCACCTCCCAGCACGGGTGACTTGGGTCCTGTTCAAGGGCCTGCCTTGCCCCATCCCTTCCCTCCCTCTCCTTGGCAGCACTCACCTGCGGGACGTGGCTCTCAAGAAGTCCCCTGCACCAGCCAGGAGCAGCACCGGGGCTGGGAGCAGTGGGGCTGATTCTCCTCTGCAATGAGAAGGCAGCTGACAGGGCTGGGCAGAGCCAGCAGTGCCCCAGGCTCCATGTTGCTACTACGCCTCCTGACTTTTGCCTTTGTGTTCCCGCTCAGGGAGGCCCAGCAGCTCCTGCACATCTGGAGGTCATGTCCAAGTTCCAGGCGGGAGCAGGAGGAAGGGTGTAGGTAGCGTCTCCATTAGCAAGGCAGCTGCTTCCCTGTGCACCGGACCATTCCTGGTTGCCAAGGCTCTGGGGCAGGGAGTATTCTAAGCAACAGAACCATGGTTCTGTCAGTGAGGAGGGGCGGGGAGAGGAGTTCGGGGCAGGTTGGCAGCCGTGTCCGCCAAGGCCTCCAGGTGAGTGTGGGCTATTGTTCAGCTGGTAATTAGAGCCCCAGCGACGCCAGTGTGTTACTGTTCTATCGCTCCTAGAACAAATGACCACAAATTTAGCAGCTTAAGACAACACACATATATTATCTCACAGTTTCTGTGGGTCACGATTCGAATACAGAGTGACTGGTCTTCTGCTTTAGGTATCACGGCCCAAGTCAAGGCGTCTCAAGGTCAACTAGGGAGGACCCCACTTCTGAGTTCATTCAGGCTGTTAGCAGAATTCAGTTCCCTGCGGCTTCAAGACTGAGGTTCCCTCATCCTCAAAGCCAGTAAGAGCACACTGCATCCTTCTGCTTTAAGTCAGACTCCCCTTCTGCCTTGTCTCTGACTTGAGCTGGAGAAAATTCTCTGCTTTTAAGGGCTCCTGTGATTACATCGGAACCACCCAGATAATCCATGAGAACCTCCCTATTTTAAGGTCTGTAACCCTAATTACATCTGCAAAGTGCCTTTTGCACATAACATGATTCATTCACAGGTTCGGGGGAGTAGGGCACAGACAGCCTTGGAGGCCCTCTGCCTGCTACCGAGCAACAGGTCGGAATGTAGGCATGCAGCCAAGGCCAAAAGAAATAGTCCCCCGTCTCAGGGAGCCCAGGAAGGAGGCAGTAACTCACAAGTAGAAATATGGTGACAGCCTGGAAGGAGAGGACAGGTGCTGGGCTCCTGACTGGGCCTGACCGAGCCAGGAGCTCTGGGCACTGAAGCAGATGAGGGAAAGTACAGGAGGGGGCCTCACACAGGGCACTGTGACAGTACAGGGGAACATCACCAGTTATTAAGCCACTTGGTCCTCACGGCACCCCTCTGTAAATGGGACACTACTGTCATCCCCAAGTTACAGGTAGGAAAACTGAGGCTCAGGGAGGTTACCCAAGTGTCCAAGCTAATGACAAGTGGGACTGGGAATCTAGCACCTTCTCAGAGGCCCTTCTAGAAAGATAGTACTGACTACTCCTGGGAAGGGAGGGTACACAGAGGCTGTCCTGATGGAGAAGGCTCCCCTCTGCCACAGTAACAACCTGGAAACCATGGCGGCTCACCTACAGGGCATCGCAGGTGTTTGTTGGAGAGGTTCTGTGTCACCCGCTGCCACATCAGAGGACGTGGAACCTGGGCACTAGCTCTTGGATCTTCTACCTGGAGTCATTCACATCGCTTCTGATCGCCGGGAAAGTGAGTCACATGGCCAGATCTACTTGGTGGGGGAACAGACTCCTCCTCCAGCAGAGGCCAGGCCAAGAGTGATGCCAGCTAACTTAGACTAAGGTGGGGGGAGAGGCGAGGATAAAGGCACAGTGGAGGGAGGCACAGTTCACTGGCAGGAGATCAGACGTGAGAGAAAAGTCCTGCACTTGGATTGGACACAGGGAGCAGGCCATGCTGAGCTGGCTGCTGGGGTTCAGGGGAGCATCCCGGGCTGGAGACATCAGTGCATCAGTGGTAACGGAACCCTGAGCACAGGAAGACTGATGGGTGTGCGAGTGGGGAGGGAAGTGACCTGGGCCCACCTGCAGGGCCCCACATTTTACAGAGTATTGGCACAACTGGGCCATGAGACCTCCTCTTTGGAGGCTGGCTGGCCCACAAGCTTGGTGGCCTTGATCCATCATATGGCCATTGTCAAGGCCAGCACATGCTCTGCCACCTTAACCAGACCACAACTGCCAGAGACCAAGGACGGGGCTTTCTTGGAGAGCTCTGAGACTGGCCAAATCTGCATGCCCCTCAAATGCCAGTCCCCAGCACAGCCCCGACTGGGGATCTCCTCAGAGCAGAGATCAGGTGGCCCTTCTGTCCAGTGATGGCAGGGCCAGCAGGCTCATCACTGGCCCTGTCCTCTTCCTGCTGTGTCATGGCTAACTTTATTCACCCATTCATTCACCCAGTATTTAGTCCATGTCTCTCATATGCTTGGCACCTACTAGATGCTCGCTGAGCTGACAGTTAGTGGAAGAAACAGAGAATTCACTCAGGGCCCTGTAAGAGGGCGTCCCCAGAGCACCTGCCGAGGGTGGGGCTTCCTTGATCTTACAGAGAAATTGCCCAGGGGACCCGAGGTTTGGGGTGGGCTCTGAGAGGGATGCCCACAGAGCACTGTCAGACGTCTCCTCCTCCTTGCTGCCCCTACCCGGGGCACCGCCCACCATCCCCACCCACCTTGAGGAGCAGGGGTGCAGGAATGGCATCTGGATGGTGACTCATTTGTGGTAGCCCCCTCCCACCTGCATCAGTGACTGCGCCTCCCCTCCCCCAACACCATGCGGGTCCAGACACGCAGGACACAGAAGGGCTCAGTGGGAATGAGCTGGGACTTCATCTACTTGTCCAGCTGTGAACTCCTGGAGGGCCAAAAGTCACCTGTCCCCCTAACCGCAGTATCCCGGCTCCTGGCACACCGATGATGCTGAGTAGATATCTGTGACTAAATAAAAGGGCTGACGAAAGAGGGAAATGCACACTTCTTGCCACCACGTGGTGATCGGCTTTGCTGGGGGGGCACCCGGCCAGGGGCGGGCGGAGGTAGGGTCTCGAAGTCCCGCCTTGAGGGCGGGGCTTCTGCCGGTGGTGACGTCACCAGCAGCGAAGGCTTCACGGCCTCGGGGGCGGGATCTCCGCCGGCTGTGACGTCACGGGAGGCGGAACCATAGCCGCAGTGGGCGGGGCGCTGGAGGCTTTCTTGGCGCGCTATTAGGTCTGTTGCAGTGCTTCGGCCTCCGCTGTTCCTGGCCATCATGCCGATGTTCATTGTGAACACCAACGTTCCCCGCGCCTCTGTGCCGGACGGGCTTCTCTCCGAGCTGACCCAGCAGTTGGCACAGGCTACGGGCAAGCCGGCGCAGGTCTGCCGCGAGGGCCGGGCGAGTCCGTCCCGGGCTGAGGCGGAGGTTGGGGGGTGGGCAGCGACTACCGGATGGGGCTCGGGGCTGGGGAGGGACGGGGGGCGTCTGGGCCGGCTAAGTCACCCGGGCCGGCTGACCGCGTCCCTTCTCCCGCAGTACATCGCGGTGCACGTGGTCCCGGACCAGCTCATGGCCTTCGGAGGGTCCAGCGAGCCGTGCGCGCTCTGCAGTCTGTATAGCATCGGCAAGATCGGCGGCCCGCAGAACCGCTCCTACAGCAAGCTGCTGTGCGGCGTGCTGGCGGAACGCTTGCGCATCAGCCCGGACAGGTGCGTGGGCGCGGAGGGCTGGGGAACACGCGGCCACGGCGGCCACCCAGCTGCCCGCTCATCCTTGCTTCCTTTTCCGCAGGATCTACATCAACTACCACGACATGAACGCGGCCAACGTGGGCTGGAACGGCTCCACCTTCGCCTGAGGGCCGCGCCCCAAGACTCCTCTGCTCCCAGCCTGCCGCAGCCCGCTCGGTTTCCTGCCTGCTTCGCCCCTAGCGACCCCACTTCCCGGGAGGAAGAAATAAACCGTGTGGAGACGGCTGTCTCGGGCTTCCTTGACTTGCTGAGCAATTGGTGAAGGGCCGGGTCAGTGACGGGGGACCGAGGCCGAGAGGGGCTACGCCAGAATCATTTGTGGGGTGCCTTCCGCCTACCCTTTCCCAGCAGAGGGCCCCAGTGAGGTTGGCATCCTGCCGGAGGCCACAACCCAGGAATCAGATTCAAATCGGGAATCCATAGTCTGTCCCCCACCCTCTCCTGCTGAATCAGGGCCACCACGTGGGCCAGGGTTGGCGGGCAAAGGGGGAGGAATCCGAATCCGGGTGAGGGCAGGGAGGCTTTCGCGGTTCCACCCCAGGAATTATTCTCTGCCAAGCTGGTGTTTCATTGTCTTGACTTAGAAAATCCCATTGTTTTGGGACTTTAGGACAGTTTTCAAGTGTGGGAGGGAAGCGCCCAGGAGGTGGATTCTGGTTATGCTGCCCTGTCCACCCAAGTTCCAGGCCTGGGCAGGGCTCCCCTCAGGCACCTAGGCCCTTAGGAACAGAAGTTCCCTGAGGGCACACTGCCATAGTTTGGGTGCCGTTCGTGTTTTCTAGCATGCAGCAACTCTGGAAAGCCTGCAGGTGGTTAGTTAACCCCACTAGGACGATGAGGGTTTGATCAAGAACAAAATCAGTATCAAGGTGCAATGGGATGGTTTCCTGGCTTAGGATCCTTTCTCCAAGTGCAGGGCCTTCTCGCCTGTGGGACAGTGACAGGGCAGTGGGTAGTCCTCCAGCCACGAGGTGCTGCTTGCCCAGGCCAGTCACCTTTGGACTGAATAGCTCACCACCCTGCAGTGGAGAGCCTCCGTGGACCTGCGCAGCAGCTCCAAGTTGAGGCCCAGCCATGAGCACTGGGGACTTAGGTGCCTGGAGTTGGCTGGCGCGCCCCTTGATCAGATCCGGTACCTGTGTCTTGGCTAAAATGAAGACCCAGTTCCAACCTTCCCGCACTGCCCTCCTTGTGGGAGCAGCGCACCTCATTTCAGCTGCCTGCAGAGGAGGGCCTCTTCCAGTCCCATGAACCCCATTCCTGGGGGCCTAACCTCTCAACCCCTGGCCCTGTGCCATTGAGACCCCTTGTTCTTCCTCAGCCCCTGAGACAGACAAGAACATCCTAGATGGAGGTGGTCTTTGAAATCCCACAGAATTGAACTGTTTTGGGAAGGTGAAGGACTCTGGGGAAAAGGGTTACCGCCTGAGCCCAGCCCCTGAAGCGCTTCCCTTCTGAAGGTGGGAGTGAGGAACAGGCCTGCCTCTGAGCCATAGGCAGTGACAAGGGCCTCCTTGTTCCTGTACGAGTGCTGGAGCCTGGGGGCGGGTGGCCACAGGCTCCTTCCTCGGGACTGCTGCCAGTCGCCTACCCCTTTTGGCACCCGCTGTGTCATCAGCGTGAACTCCCGTCATGCAGGGGCAGGAAGCTTCAGGAGCCCAACCCAGGCTTGTAGCAGAGGACAGATCACACCTGCCCTCGAATTATGGCAGCTTCGGAACAGCCCAGGCCCCAGGCTGCCTAGCCCGGTCCATCAGTTCCTTCCACTGACATCCGCCCCACCCCCTCTGTCCCTGGGGTGGCCCAGCAGTGCCAGCTTGCTAATCGGCATGCCCGAGGACTGCTCTCCCTTCAATCTGGCTCTGGGGGGTACACTCAGCCCCTAGTCAGCTTCCTGTGCAGTAATGATTTACCTCCAGAACAGTGGGGGACAGTCGTGACCTTAGAAGAATCAGCTCCAGGGAGTCTGGAGGGTGTGGCCCATCTTTGGGGTGCTCCTCTTCCACAAAAGTCTTCTTCCAATTTTCCTCAGTCTCATTCTGTTCTCAGGGGACTGGAGCCTCAGGCCTCAGGCCTCAGGTCCATCTCCGTGCTGGGGGAGGGGGTAGCATGGCCCAAGCTGGCCCCGCTCAGCCTGGCTTGCAGACTGTGCCTCTCTCTTGCTTGTGAGCACCTGCTACGTAACAGGCTCCCGCCTTGGCCCTGGCCTTTGTCACATCCCCTTGGCTCCCACATGCCCTCCACTCTCTCGGTTCCCAGTACAGAGCCTCTTCCCCTGGGCTCCAGGCTGCATGCTGTCCTACTTTCACTTAGCCTTTGCCTCTCGGGGCCTGCACAGTACATGGTCACGAGAGCAGGGCTGAGGGTCTCCACAAGCACCTCATCCAGTTCACAGGTGGGGACGCTGTCCTGGTCCCCTGGGTGTGCCCGTACTCTGCCAGCCACCTTCCAGGGTCTAACTTCACATCCCCCCAGCCACCCCTAGCTAGGGCATTCACTTGTGGCCTTACAGGAGCAGGAGGTGGGCAGGGCAGGCGGGGCATCTGCTGTTTTGGGGAGGATGGAAGGGCTCAGGAGAGCGGAGCATGGCTCCCCACCCCCATTGAATTGGGTGGTTCCAGAGTCTGGCCAGCTGGAGCATCGTAAAGCAGAGGCTCCTTGGAATCCAAGGGAAGGGGGGGCATCTGTGAGTCAGGGGCGCCCCATTCTTGGCCCTGCAAGCCCAGGAGGGTAACTATTGTGCCCCACTCTCCAGCCATATCTTGTTCCCCATCCCAGTCACCTGCCGGCCAGCTCCATTTCCTCCAAAGCATGGGCTCCACTGCCCCTCAAGCTACCAGGCCCTTCCTCAAACTCCAGTGGTTGCCCCAAGACCCATAGGGGTGCAGTCAGCCTTCAAGACAGCCGTGGAAACTCATTTTTAAATAGCACCGCCAACCGAGGTGTGGGTCAGAGACCACCACCTGCTCTCCACCATGGCTCTGGTGGCACCATATTTGGCAACCAAGACCAGGCTGTCAGCCCCAGTTTGCAGCCTTGCACCTCTCTTGCCGGTGCTGTTCCTTCTGCATCGAATGCCTGTTCCCACCTGCCCACTGCGAGCCTCACACCTCACCCTCCTAGGACACCTTCCTTGAGGCCACCTGGCTTGGTATCAGGGCCCCTTTGCTTTGGCCTAGGCCTAAGCCTAGCCCCTGTTCCTGTGTCCTGTGTCCCCCGGCAGCCTCTAGGTGGCTGCATCAGCTCTGATCTTTGGGTCAGCAGCTTGTCCTTCCTGAGCCCAGCAATGTAGGGTCTACCCTGGGCCTCCCGCCTTGTCCCCTCCAGGCAGACCTTCATTGCAGGAACGGCACTGTCCTTTCCCCAGCCTGAGACCCCCTGCCTGGGGCTTGCTTCCCCTGAGAGCCTGATCCGAGGGACCCTAGAGCCAGGTACCTGCTCTGCTCCTCTTCTGGACCTTGGGTTTTCACCTGTGAAATGGAGTCACCAAATGTCTTTCCTGCATATTCCCTAAACCGCAGAGATGACTGGACATCTCAGTCTCAGGGGCACGAGTTATGCAGGGGAGCTGATGGACAAGCAGTGGCCTGTGCCTGCACTCAGGTCTCCATAAATCTTGGAACTTCAGGTGGGTGGGCAGGGGTCTTCTGGAGCCCCACCTAGAGCTGAGAGGTGTTGGATGAGGGTAGGGAGGAGGCCCACCCATCACAGGCGCTGGTAGGTCAGGCCATGGGGCCTACTGCCTCTGAAGCGGTAGATAAAAACGGTGCAGGGGAGGTCAGCTGAGCCTGAGGCTCAGGATGCGTCCAGTGTTTCTGGGTCGTTAATGTCTTTCTTGACTTCTTGCCCCACTTTGCACTAAGTGCTGCCCCTTGTTTGTGTAAAGCTCTTCTGCCATTCAGCCCTACTTCCTAGCTGAGCAAAGCTGGATCCCAGCCCTCTGGGCCTCCTGGGGAGAATTCCAGCATGGGCTTGGAAAACAGGGCGGAGGCAGGGTACAAAGCACACCCACCAGTTCCTTGCCCAGGTTCCCTTCTCCTGATGAAGTGAGTATGCCTCACTTCTGTTTGAAGCCCACGTAAGAGAGACAATATTTGTCATTTTCAGAAATCTGGCTTGTCCCTCCTGGAGCCTCAGTCCCCATCTGGGGACAGCGGGGTCTGGACATTCTCATAGGTCCACCCTCACCCCCAGACATCCAGACAGGGCTCCAAATCCCAAAGCTACAAAGGTCAAGTCTCTGCTGCCTGGTTTCTTGCGTAATTGTCCTCTGATTTCAGTAATGTTTACTCAGCCCAAATTCAGAGCATTGCAAGGGTCCCCAAAGCGAAGGCTCCCTTCTGCGCCCCCCCCCCAAGGTAGCCCTCTCTCAAATCCCTGGGGAGATATTTTATGTGCACACAGATGAGTATGGATCGCACCCCTCCTCTCCCCCAACATTTTTTCCCCACAAATGGAAACATATTCTACACTAGCTGGCACTTTGCTTAAAAAGTTATAAGTCTGTCCTAGGACCTGAAGGGTCTCCAGTATTCCCTTGTTGGGAGGGGCCATGGTTACCATGGTTACTTAGCAGCCCTGCTCTTAGCCCTTTGCTGTTATTGGTGTCTGTGCATTTGGAGTTCTGTCTGGAGAAAAGGTCCCTAGAAGTAGGATTGGTTGGTCAAAAATGATGCTGTTTTAATATGTCCTTCCTGGAGGGGGATCCAGGACACCCACTGGGGGGGTGGTTCTAGGCACCTTGGCCACCCGTGGGGGAGGTTCTTTTCTCCCAAGCCCAAAGGTTCTTGGAGAACCTTCTTCTTAGGAGATAGAGCACCTTCTCCTCTGCTGAACAGCCCCTCCCTTTTCCTTTTCTGGAAACTAAGTCAAACCCTCAAGCCCATTTCCCCACTGGACTTAAAGTTTTCTGTATATCAGAGAATTTAACCCTTTGCCATGAGTTGCACATATTTCCCCCAGTTTGTTATCTGGTCTTTGACTGTGTGGGCTCTGGGGACACTGATCCAACTCTTCTTCAGAATGTGTCCCCCCAGGCCCCCGCACTGGACAGTTATCAAACTTATTGTCCAAGCCCTCCCACCTTTCCCCTCCGCGTCTGTCTCATCATCCATCTGAGCCCACTGATGAAATGCTACTCTGATTCCAAATTAAGTTCCCTTCTGTACCTGGGTCTACTTCCAAGCTCTTGACTCCGATACCAAGAGGTCCCCTATATTGTAACATGGAGCTTCCCGGCACTTGGGAAGGCAAAGACAGGGGGCTTTTCCCCTGGCGCCCCCTCCAGCTGCTCCCCACAGCCCTCAGCTCCCCCCAGGCCTGCCTCCCCACCTGCCACATGTCCACCCTTCTGGTCCTGTTCTCCTCATGGGACCTTGCCTGTTGTGTCCGCACGCGCCCCAGGGTAAGGGGACATCCCCAGTACATCTGAGGATGACGTGCCCCCTGGCCACCTCGATGCTGCCAGAGGTCAACAAAGTTGTCCCCTTAGCTTATGGCTCAGAACTTCCTGTTGGCGCCAAACTTCTCCTCCCTGAGAAGCTTCTTTCGTGGCCATGAGCTCTGCATACAATGCTGACCTCAACTCAACCATGGCATGAATCGCAAAGTGTCTTGAACCTTCCTGAAGATAAAACCGGCCAATCAAAAAAGCAATGTGACGGCAGGACTCTTCCACACACAGAAAATCGGGTGGACTCTCAGAACCTGCCAGTATTTCTCCAGGAGAAAACCATACTTTTCTGGAAGTGAGTTGCCCCTTTTGCTTTCTGATGATTCAGAGGGTAATACTCCTGATTATGAAGCAAACCCGTTTAAAAGCAAAAAGACCCTTGGGATTTCATGCCTTTCTACTACTCTTTAATTTCCGGTGAGCACCCAGACTGCAGTTCCATCACCAGGTCAGGAGGCAAAGGGCAGGAACTAGACCCCTTCGGACCACCGTTCAGTCTCAGAGGAGAGCACAAGTGGCTCTGCCTGCCCGCCCGTGGGGCTGTGATGTCCAGGTGACACTGCCCCTGACTGTCCCATTTGAGGAGCCAGCCAAGGAGAAAAAACAAGAGGAACAGCCAGGTGAGAGGTGACAGAAGCCTTGTGTCAGCACATCACCCATTCAAGCTGGGTGACTAATAGGATACCCGCCCTCCCTGCCAACCACAGACCCGGGGATACCTCACAACAAAGAGCCCAGGGCCTCCATCCCACCTCCTCCAGTAGCAAAGCATGACGAGAGCTGTGTGCTAAGGAAGGTTCTGGAAGGGAGCCCCGTTTCTGGGAACCAATCCTTCAGGGGAGGGGTGAGTCCTTGGTGAGTTTCTGCCAGTCAAACAAAACACAGCCACAAAGCAGAGAAGAAAGTGCAGGCTTCACACCCCACCCCCTACTGCCATATCAAGGGGAGACAAGGATAAGGCTCCAGGTGATCATGGGTGGATTTGAAAAAAAAAAGGGCCCAAGGACATGAAGGGTGTGAATTCACACAAGCTTGACATTTAAGCCCCTGTCCTAGGGACTTCAGTATTTTCCACATAGGCAAGACAAGGATTGCTTAGAATACAGTGAATATCAGTGAAGAAACATTTTCCAGAAAAGGATGTGATTTTACAGACACCATACAGAACATGACTTCATACGTGCAGGGAAAATGGCCAGGGAGCAGAGGAAACCATCGGAGAGCACATCGCTCTGTATCAAGGAGAGAACCCGAGATGTGCCAGACTCTACAGAGAAAACCAGTGCCGGGGTGGGGAAATCACTGAAGGACCACAGAAGTGGGGGGACAGGGTCGCGATGTCATCACTTCTACCTGGTCTGGTCTATGATTAGACACAGTCCCAGTAGAAATTCCCACGTATTTTTTTGTTGGAATTTGACAACTGAATTCTAACATTTATGAGATACTGAAGGAGGAGCCAGGAGGAGCCAAAACATTTTCTTGAAGAAGGCAAGGCGGGAGGACTTGCTTTCTCAAGTCAAGCTTTGTTATCAAGCTCCATAATCAAGGCCAAGTGTCTGCACAGGGCAGACATCTAACCACACACATAGGGACCCGACACAGGGTCAGAGGAGCACGGACACCTACACGGCCAGAGGTAAGACGCAGTCAGCGGTGCAGGGCAGCTGGCCACCACATAGGGAGAAAGGAGACTGGATTTCTGTTTCACGCCCACATAAAAATCAGTTCTCTGTGAATTAAAGATAGCAAGGTCATATGAGAAAATATCTGAATGATTTCTTAAATGAGGTTCAGAAAGTGCAAATGACTAAGATGGACACTTTGACCTAATGTTAGTAAGACACCATGAAGCCTGAAAAGACATGCTGCAGCCAAAGGATCCATATCCAGAACATATACATTAAAAAACCTCCTACAGGAGTTCCCGTTGTGGTGCAGCGGAAACAAATTCGACTAGTAACCATGAGGTTTCAGGTTTGATCCCTGGCCTCGCTCAGTGGGTTAAGGATCCGGTGTTGCCATGAGCTGTGATGTAGGTCTCCGATGTGGCTCAGATCCTGTGTTGCTGTGGCTGTGGTGTAGGCTGACAGCTGTAGCTCCCATTAGACCCCTAGCCTGGGAACTTCCATATACTGTGGGCATGGCCCTAAAAAAGACAAGCAAACCAAAAAAAAAAAAAAAGAAAGACAACCCAATAAAAAATTAGCAAAGGACTTTAGAAGCCACTTCCAAAAACAGAATTTCCAAATGGAAAAGGTGTTCAGCCTCAGTAGGAATGAGGGAGCTGCTGCCAGTTACAGGTACCACAGGACGCTCCTACCACCCATCACAGTGGCTGTGGTTAATATGCTCCCGGCCCCACTCCCAGGTGTATAATGCCCTAAAGAAACCTCCCCGGGAAACCCCAAATGTCTGTCAAGAACAGAACGGATAAATAAATTGTGGCACATTCCTGGCATGGAGTACTACACAGCAGCGCAATGAACAAGCCACAGGGACAGGTCCCACCAAGGGCATATAAAGTGTTGAGCAAAAGATGCAAGATGCAGGTAATAGGATTTCATTTATTTTTAAGTCCAAAGCCAGGGGCCCCCAAACTACATGGTTCAGAGGTCCAGACCTAGGTAGTAAAACTGTGATGAAAGCCAGGAATCAGCTCCCCTCCCATCCGAACGGTGGTCCCGCTAGTGGGGGCAGTGGTGACGAGGGCCGGGGCGGGCACATGGTGGCTGACAGGGTGTTGCAGTGATATTCTTTCCCTCACTCTTCTTACAAGTGTCTGTGTTATACTTGTTAAACTGTTACGCACTTTTCTGTGTGTACATCCTACTTCGTGGTACAAGTGACCACACACACACACACACACACCCCGAAGGAAGGGAAGACACCACCACGTACCATGCAGAGGTGCCACTCCGCTCCCCCACCCCTCAGAGACCTTGCCTGGGCTCTGGCCCGTGACAAGGGCTGCTCCCACTGGCGGCCTTCTCCCCAGCCCCCCCCGCCCCCCGCAGCCACTCTGAGCTTCCTGCCACTGGTGCACCTGGCTGGGAGTGGGGGGGCTTCCCCCTCTTCTCCTCACATGTCCCAGTGAGGTGTTCCCATCCCTAAAGTCCCCCCCCAACTCCCTCAACCTGCTCCGATCCGCCCTGGGCTGCCTGCCCTCCTGGCACATGCTATGACTCCCACACTATGGCAAAGGCCCCAAGGTTGGAGCCGGAGGAAAACAGTGCTCAGCGTAGGCCCTCGGACCCACCCTTGGGGCTTCCTGTGGCCCTGGCCTCAAGGAACCCCCCACCCAGGGCTTTGGGGCTGTGAGCTGATGCCCAGGCTGGGTGGGGGGATTTAACTAGTGGTCCTGAGGGGAGGCTCCACCTGCCACGTAAGCAGCGCCCTGCGGGCAGGCTTGTGAGCCGCAGGGGCCTTGCCTGGGCTCCAGAGAGCTTCCGCCTTCTGCGTGGGTTGTGGTAGCCTCTGGGGGTCAGATGCAGGGAAGGGTGGCCCATGAGTTACTGCCAGACAGCGGCTGTGGAGGGTCCCTCCTGGGCCTCAAGGTGCATTCCTGGAGCCCGGCCGAGGAGCCCGGCTCGCCCGCACAAGGTCAGGGGTTGTCAATCCACAGGAGCGGCCCCACCAGCCGAGGCCCTTCAGACTAGAAGAGATGAGATAGAAAAACAGCTCAAGGAAGTCACTGCACGCCCCAAAGCTAGACGGCTGAGTGAGAGGCTGGTGTGGAAGCCATCTGCCCCAGGCGGCAGGCTCACTGGGGAGGTACAGAAGGAACTGGAATGGTTTGAAAGTCTCACTCTCAGGACAGGAGCAGTGGAAAACGAGAAAGAGGAATGTTCTCAAAAGAACATAAAGTGTTGGGGGACAGGCTGGGCAGAGATGAAGGGGCATGGGACCCCGGGCTGGACCAGGCCCATGGGCCAGCTCGGGCCAGCAATGCTCCCTGGGGGTGGGGTTGAGGTTGGGGACAGATCAGGCCACTTGGGGAGCCAGGCGGCTCGGAATGCTCATGAGCGCTGGCCGCCCCGCGCGGCAGACAGGGCCTCCCTAAGAACCAGGAGCCATCCCACGAGCCTGGCAGCCCTGTGCAGGCTCTGGGCAAATTCAAGGACGGAAGGTCAGCACCAAATACTAAGAAGATCTGGGGGGTCCAGGATTCCACAGCCCTAAGGAATATTGTTTCCAAATGTGTGGATTAGATCTCAGGGGGCCAGCTGAGTCCTACCAAAGGCGAACTGAGTCAGGGGGAGAGTGGCTGATGGCTGGCCACTCGGGTCTCTTGGGTGGAGCCAAGGGGCTGTTTCAACAGTGGATGCCATGATAAAACTGGAATCGACTGGGATTTCTTTCTCTTGCCACAGGAGATCCCAAGAGACAAAATCTAGAGGAATATGTCAGAAGGAGGTAAATGTTTGGGCTAGAAAGCAAAGAGGAAGTAAAAGGAGGGAAGGTACTGGAATCCAACAAAAACGGCCAGTCCTCTGTGTGGTGAGCGAAAGGGATGAAGCCACCGTCAGGAGCCACAGCCAGCATCGGGCACAGAGCCTCCCACTGGAAGCAGCTGCCGCTCGAGGCCAGAGTGCCCCAGGGGGGACGGAAATCACAGGGTTTTGAAAGAAGCTGTCATAAATGAGACCCAAAGGCCAGGCTGCCCCAGGGCAGGGCGGGGATGACCAGCAGTGAGAAGACAGGATTGGCATGGATGCACTCAGAGAGAAGGAAGGCAGTCACTTCCCGCCCCGCCCCAGGTGACCGCAGGGCTAGGCTCACCCCCGCAGTGGGTCAGAACTGCAGGTGGGGGGTCTGGGCTGGCACCCCCTTCCATGTCCACTCTCCTTCCGCTTCTGCCTGGGTCCTGAGGCAGCAGAAAGAGGTTCTACGGGGCTGAACACTGGATTCTGAGGATGCCCAGCGCCTGCCGGCTAACCCGACGGGTGGATGTCCCTGTGGTGGCCGGGGCTAGGAGGCTGTCACCATCTGGTTTGTCCTAGGCACTCTGAATCTTTTAAAAAGCGGGGCACATGACAGGCTAATTAAAATACTGAGGTGTGGAGGAGGCCCCGTTCCAGGAGCCACACCAGGGTTAACAGCCGGGCTCTCTGGGGACGCTCTGGGCTTTAATCCTTCGACCTTAACAGCTTCAGTTTTTATTTCTTTGAACTTTAACCTAAGATGGCAAAGGAATTTAATTTTTGAATTTCACCCTAGGAAATTCACGAGAGGGGGGATCTCTCTGTTGACTCTAACTGGAGTAGCTGTGTCCAAGGCGGGTGCCCACGGGCCCCACAGGGGGGTGGGTGGAATTGCGCTACCTGCTCCCCTGGGAAACAGCTGGAGGCGGCCCCTGGGGCCCTGTCCCTCCCACTGCATCCCACCCACCACTCTGCTCAGCCAAGTGGCAGCAATACTGCTGACCCCTGAATTGGGACAAGAAAGTGGGCAGCAGGTTCGATCCAGCTCCTTTAGGGCCTCCCTAAGGATCTGGTTCACCTTGCCATGTGGGTGCCCAGGGGCGCCCTCGCCCTGGTTGGGGGTGAAAGCAGGGCCAGCCACCCAGCTTGTGAAGGACACTCTCCATGGCCCCAGATCCCCAACGGGCTGCCGACCTCTCCTCCTCGGCCCACCCCCTCCTAGTCTTCCTCCCCCTTCTCCTCCTCGGTGCTACATCCCTGCCCTGACCTCTGCCCGCTGGTCCCTTGCACCCCCACACACATTTTCTCTGCTGGAAATGAACCTCAAAACTATCATTTCAGGTTAAGCTTTTCTGTTTCCTAAAGGGCTCACGCTGCACACCCGGAAAGAGGCAGAATGTGTTCAGATTGTGGAGGCAGCAGGGAGCAGGATGGGACCGGAGGGTGGGCCCAGGCGCCGTGGAGGGGCACCAGCCAGGAGCAAACAGGTGGGCCAGGCCAGCTCTGGTCCCGAGCTGGAGCCCCAGGCGAGCTTCCTTCTGCAGCCCCCACCGAGTTGAACCCCTTGCTGCCCCTGAGCTGCCCTGTCACCTCTCTGATTCCCCTCCCCGCTGCTCATCTTCCCTGTGGTCCCTGGAGGGGCAGCTGGGGCTGGGCTGGGGTGTCCTGGCCATACCAGGACAGCAGCCCCTTGGTTTCCAGGCTCCTCCAGCAGCCTGGCCAATCGGGCTCACGGCTGGGGGCTCACCTGGGCAGTGCTCTGGGCCCCCGCGGCTCTGCCTAGGGCAGGGTCAGCTTTGAGTACAGGCAGGGGGCGGCCTCCCAAAACAGGTGGGGCCCCGGCCTGCAGCCAGGGCCCCCGGGTCTCCTGTCCCTCATCAGACAAAAGGTTAAGAGGGACTCCCATGTTAAGTGGCCTTTCCCAATTTCCCAAGCAATTTCCCCAGACGTTACCTTGTGTTATCCTCACAACAACCCTGCAAGGTAGGTGGTAGCAGCCCTACTTAAAAGGGAAACTGAGGCCCTGACAGATAGAGTAGGAGGCCTGCCCCACCGTCACACAGCCAGCCAGCAGCAGGACCAGCACCCATCCTCATCCCGGCCCTCTTTTCCAAGCTGCAGCCTCTTCTCTTTTCTTCCAGTTCTTCTTCTTCTATACTTTTCCCCTCCCCTGTCCTCTCAGACGACAGGCAGGTTAAGGGGATCCAGCCAAGGCTCTGCCGGGCCTGTCTGGGACCTGAACCAGGAATCACTTTGCCAGCTCCCACCCCTCTCCCGCTCAGGGCTCAGGACATGGCCTGTGCTCTGGATCAGCTTGACCAGCTGTGTGTGTGCAGGAGAGGGTGCAGTGGGCTTAGCAGGGAGAACTCTGCTCAGGGCCAGGGATCCTTTTCCTGTCTGGAGGAGGGCTTTTTGAGGTGGGCACAAATGCCAGGAACCTCCCTGCTGTGCATATTGCCGTGGATGGGAGGGGGAGCTATGTGTCCACACAAAAGGAGGCAAAATTCAAGAGTGAGTCAGTGCTTGGCAGTGATCAAAGGTGTCTGCTCTCCTCCTTTCAACTCCCCGGGGCCAACTTGGAACCTGGCATCGCTGCAATTACTCAGAGCAAAGGTGGATTTTTTTACAGCCAAAGCAAGCAGAGCTTAAGCTCCAGGGCACCCGTGTGCCTCTTCAGGGGCCCCCGACAGGGGCTTTCAACTGTCAGGTGCTTTTGAAAACTTTGCAGAAGATATTTTTACAAGTTGGTTGAGGCCTGCCGTCTCTTTCTGCTGTAAATTCCTGCTGTTACAAGCCTGTGGGAGCAGCTGTGGGTGTTTCGGACGTGGCTAAGGGGGAAGGTAAAATTGGGGGATCACTAATGTGTGGGCTGGGTGGCATGTATTCACATGCTTTGAAGTCACTCCTGTGTCTGCTTAAAATTACCATCACTATCTTGGTGCATAAATGGCTTCTGGGATATGCTTACTGCCAAAGGAGAGGTGGAATCATCTATTTTCTGTAGGAAATATAAAGTTATTGTCACAAAGAAAGGTAATCAGAGCCTGCAGTCAAGAAATATGGGGATGGGAGTATTTGCAAGGTGAGTATATGTCTGACAGTTAATAAAGATGTCAGGATATTTTTCTTGAATGTGTGATGTTTGTGGTACTTGTTTTTAAAATTCATTAACTTCTCAATCTAAATAATCGCTTTATATTAAAAAGGAGTGCTTATCATTTTGAGTGTGTTGCCAATGACCCACTTTTCTGTTCAGCCTCCTTTTCCAACCAATTCTTCATTCAAGACTCAATGCCCCCCTGCCTATGCATCAGACTCTTACTGGCTGTTAATGGGGCCCCTGCTGTTCTCTGCAGTTCTGTTATGCTGTGCCTTCTCTGCTGCTCTCCAGGACTGAACACCCCACATCATGCAGGTAAATTGTCATGTGACCTAAGATCTTCCATATCCCGAGCTGCTGATTTCTGCAGGAATCATCGTCCCTGAGTCACACAGGAGGAAACTGAGGCCAAGGCCAATGCTAAGGCTGAAGAAGTTGACAGTGTGACAGCATGACATGAGAGATGAGGTCTAGGCAGTTAATGAGGTCAAGACAGCTGCAATGCTTTGTCCCAAGGCCATTCCAGTTGATGACAAAATAACTGTCTCTAACAGATCTTCCCTGGTCAGGGTTCCTCCCCCACAGCAGTGGCCTCCCTCTGGAGCTGGAAATGCCTTGGTTTACGTGGTTTTATTCACAGGCCATCTTAGCTCTACTTAAGCAGGAAAGCTGAAATGACTTGCCCAAGATCACTCAGCTAGTAAGTGACAGATCCAGGATTCAAATCCAGGTCTCTGGACTTGGAGCAGGGCCAGGGAGGACAAGGGCAAACAGACTGGCAGCCCATCAAGCCGGCTTGGCCCTGCAGGTGGCGGCGGCAGGCCTTGGCTGGGAAAGGTTGGCTTCAGCCCCTTCCGAGTGGCTCCCCAAGCCGCACGGACTGGGCTCTCTGGTACCAAGTCATTGCATTTGAGGGCCCCACACCCTTTAAAAGCACTGTCAGTGTCTCACTAGATATAACCACCTCAGGAGCAGGTAGAGCTGTGATTATGCTACAGATGACAAAGCAGCCTCAGAAAACTTCGGGGAGCCCAGTAACCTCTCCACTGGGATGTAACCTGCTTTACAGGGGCCATTCACCTAAGGTCAGAGCAGGTTCTGTGGGAAGACAACCACCAAGGTCCTCCCTGAGGGAGGTGGGCTGGGACCCCAAGGTGCCCTGGCAAAGGATGAACAGAGCATGAACAAGATGGGGGGCCCCATGTTAAGTCTCCTATTGACAAGAGATCCTGAAAGGCTTCTTGCTCTGATCCCCCAGTCCTACACTTGGTCCACCTCATCCAGAAGCCCTGAAATGGGGCTGGGGTGTTTATGACACAGACTTCCCTTAAAACCAGTGTCTAGTTCTCACCAGGGAGTGCCCCCAAGGTGCTTTCTCTCCCTCCTCCCACTGGCATCCCTTCCTTGCGTTGCTATTGTCCATCTGGCCCTTTTTCTCCTTCTTAACCCAAAGGTAGGTCTCCCACAGGCTGAGCTAAGACGAAGGGTGATTAAGAGAGCTTTAGGTGCCAGAAAGAGCTGCGCTCACACTTTCCCTTGCAGGTTTGAAAGTAACCTCTGAGGTTCCTTCCTGCTCCAGAACTGGGCTCTTGTTTCAGGTCTCCTAACTGCCCGCCACCCTTTCTCTGACTGTCCTTTCCCTCCCCCATCCTGTGCATAAAAAATATTGACCTTCTAAAAATTACTAGGGGTCTATTATGGTTTGCTTAGTGACGGGATTTCTAAGGCTGGGGAAAGTCGCCATGGACTCAGTTTTTGTCAGGAGGCCGCCCCGCTCTGTTCTTTCATTTCTTTTTTTCTTTCCACTTATTGAGTCCACCCTCGTCTCTTCGCGCTCTCCTGTCTCTTCTCCCTCTCTTCCCCCACTGGGTCCCTGAACAGTTCCTTCCACCGTCAACAGGAGGCTGCACTCCCTGCCCTCGCCCTCGGGTTCTCCCCCCCAGATCTCCTTGCGCCCCAGACCCTTCCCCTACGCCCTACTCCCGGGTGGTTTCCCAGCCCCTTTCCTTTAGCCTCGGCGGCCGCCTGGCAATAACGGAAGCACCCATCGCACTCAGAGGCCTAGAGCACAGCTGCCGCTCGATCTTAACGGATTAGCGCGCGACCGCCGCCCGTTGCCAGAGCAATCTACCCACCCACACCCCTCCTTCCCGGCAAGCTCTGCGAGCGGCGCCGGGCGGGGGCGGGGGCGGGGCCGGCGAGGGCGGGAGACCCGCCCACCCTGCTCCGAGGTGGGTGGAGCCTGGACACCCGCCCTCGACAGGGGTTTCCAAAGGGCGAAGTAAAGGCTGATAAATTGAGGTGCTGAGGGCTCATTTGAAGCACGCGTTCAAGAGAGAGTCCGTCTGGCATAATTTTGTTTTTTGCCATGACGTTTTTGTTAGTATGGTCATTTTAATTTGTTATTATAAAGAATAATGTACGAGTATTCGTGTATCCCCCGCTTGGATCAGGCGTAAGTGAGGACTACCCTGGGCGCTTCCACCTCAGTCTCCAGGGAGGAAACCACGTTCAAGAATCTGGTGTTTGCTGCGGGCTATGTGTCTATAATCGAAGGAGTTCAGAACAGACATCCCAAAATAGGCTGCTTTGGCATATTGACTATTTTGAGCCAAAGATACTTGAAGAAACAGCAAACGCAGGAGAGACACTGATTCGCTTTTTTTTTTTTCTTTTCCAACAGCCACACCTGCAGCATATGGAAATTCCCGGGCTAGTGGTCTAATCCCAGCTGCAGCTGCCGGCCACAGCTTGTGGCAACGCAAGATCCTCAAAGCGCTGAGCAAGGCCAAGTGTCAAAACTGCATCCTCAGAGTCTACATTGCGTTCTTAACCTGCTGAACCACAAGGGGAACTGCCAGATTTTCTTTTTATTGAAAGCAGAAGATGAAATTGCCACGTGAAAAACGTTTTCCATGCATTAGAGGGAAAGTAAACATCGAGGAGGAAAAGTTGAGATCAGGAGAATTCTGTACTAACCTTGTTAAAATAATGTTCCATTAGCCTCTCCATGTAGTTTATTTTTCCCCATGACCTCTGTGTTCAACCTAATGTAAAAGCATGTCGAGTTTGCCATTTCTTTGGGTCGTCAATCCTTATGAAGGGTCCCACATCAGGTAAAACTTGTATTAGTACTTTTTTTTTTTTTGTCTTTTTGCCTTTATGTAGAGCCGCACCCGTGGCATATGGAGGTTCCCAGGCTAGGGGTCTAACAGGAGCTGCAGCTGCCGGCCTTCGCCACAGCCACAGCAACGCGGGATCCGAGCCGCATCTGTAACCTTCACCACAGCTCATGGCAACGCCGGATCTTAACCCACTGCGCGAGGCCAGGGATTGAACCCACAACCTCATGGTTCTTAGTCGGATTCGTTAACCACTGAGCCACGAAGGGAACTCCTGTATTATTACGTTTTTATGCTTTTCTCCTGTTCATCTTTATTATGCCAACCAGGCCCAGCTGGGAAAAAACCCTAAGAAAACAAAGGTGAAATTTTGCCTTCTTGGCACAGTCCTGGTAGCTGGGTTCATGGTTTTGCATTTTTTCAGGCACTATACCCATCAGCTGTCTGAGATGCTTTTTCTTAGGCAGGTATGTGGGCTTAATTCACTAATTTTCACCCTGCACTGTTTTAGATTCTTTTGGTAAATGGGTGTTTAGAATGCTTTCAACTTTTCGCTATTATAAGGTTATAATAGCATATTGAACAACATATTGAACATATTTTAAACAAGCCAACCTGTTGGGTGTGGAACAAATTGTGTTAATAACTTATTGCAATTTTAATTTCTCTACTTTTAGTAAGTTTAGGCTTCTTTTTATGTGTTTTTTGGCAACTCAATTTTCATGTTCTAAGAATTGCCTGTTTTGCCTTTTTTTTTAGGCTGCGATATTTGGAAGTTCCCAGGCTAGAGGTCAAAATCGGAGCTGTTGCTGGCCTGTGCCACACCCACAGCAATGAGGAATCTGAGCCATGTGTGCAATCTACGCTACAGCTCACGACAACTCTGGATCCTTAACCCACTGAGTGAGGCCAGGGATTGTACCCAGATCTTCATGAATACTAGTTGGGTTCATTACTGCTGAGTCACGATGGGAGCTCCTTCCTTTCTTATTGATTATCAGACTGGTTTCTCTGGGGATTTACATTTTTAGGAGTAAACTTGGGCACTTTTCTTGCATTCCCTCTCCTGTGACCTTTTCCTGTATTTGTGAAGGGCCCATGTACTTTGCCTTAGGAAGGTGTTTGGGACATGGAAGGGTAAGCATCTTCGAACCCAGGGTCCTGTTGGGGCCCACTCTGCCCCTCTGTCTGTGCAGCAGGGAGTGCCCCTGAGCTCACCCAGCCCCAGGCACCACCGGCTTCCCTGAGATCTGGGCCCTGGGGGCCTGTGCAGGCTTAGGTCAGGTCACCTCCACCATTTGCAGACCACTCCTGCCCTCCTGGGGCTCCTTACAACCAGCCAGGAGCCCAAACATAAATGTTTAGGGAATTGCCCTTTCAAGTTTCTCCTGGTTTCCTACCCAGCATTTCTATTTTCAATGGAGTGATTGGTTTTCTTAAGGGTTGGAGGTCTGGGGGCAATCTCCCAGGGCTGGAAGGGAAGGAGGAATGAAGAAAAGGAAAGAAAGAAAAGAAGTCGCCTCTCATCCTGTGCTGTGGGTTAAGAATCTGACTGCAGGGGCTCGGGTCACTGCGGTGTTGCGGGGGTTCCATCCATAGCCCAGCACAGTGGGTTAAAGGATCCCACAGCTGTGGCTCAGATTCAGTCCCAGAGCACTTCCACATGCTGTGGGGTGTGGCCCTAAAACAAAGACCAGCCAAACCAAAAAAACCCTGAAGTGTGAGTCCCTAGCTGGCCCTCAGTGGACTTGAAGGACGTGGAAGCGGCCCAGGCTGGAGAGAAGCAGAGATGGCATAGGTGCTGGTTTGGCCCCAGCCAGACGGAGGGAGGGAGCAGGGCTGGGAGTGTCCACAGGCTTGTACCCTGAAGGAGGAGCGGCGCCAGGCTGGGGACCTCGCCTTTGGAAAACAAATCCCTCACAGGGGCACAGCCCACATGCCTCTGGTCTCCAAGAGGTGTGGCGGCCTGGCCTGGCCGGGTGCCCAGCCAGTGGGGGAGGGAGTAGGCTTCAGGGAGGGTCACGAACCAGAGCGCGGCCCCAGTTCTGGGCAGGCACAGCGATGGTGCTTGAGCTCCTTCTGGAGCTGTACTGGTCCCTCTGCCGTGCTGTCTACTTCTTTGCCAGGAAGAATGGCGTTCCCTTTGAGCTGTGGCCTGTGGAGTGGCATGCGGTGAGCTGGGAGCTAGGTGGGCTCCATGGAGTTGCCCAGGGGCCAGACCCTGCGCCGAGCCTCTCCTGCTGTCTGCCCCGCACGGGAGCACCTGAAACCCGAATTCCTGAAGGTGAACCCCCTGGGGAAGGCACCTGCCCTCAGGGATGGGGAGAGGTAAGGTGACCTGGGTCTGGGATTCAATGTTGGGGGCAGGCAGAGGAAGGCAGACAGAAAGCTGGTCACCCTTGGCTTGGCAATCTTTCCAGAATGCTGAGCCCTTTTCCCTTGTAGCCAGTTCAGCTCGGAGGGCATGGGGTTGCTTTGCGGCTAAAGCTGGGAGCTTCAGAGTAGGCAGGGGCATAGGCCAATCCCCCAGGCCTGGACAACCTGGAGCCCACCAAGGGAGACCCAGGCTTGAGGATAGCCCCTCCCCGGATGTCCGAGTCACAGGAGCGGGGCAGCCCTGGGGCTGCAGGGGGCTCTGAGTGCCAGCTCCCTGTCCCCACCCTCTGCCAGTGGGAAGGTCACAAAGCTTCATGCCCTGCCTGGGCTTCTCTTCTATAAAATGAGGTTATGAGGTCACCACCTCCGAGGGCTTGTCGGAGGATGGAAGCTGGGCACCATGTGCCTAGAGGCCAAGGGGGATCGAGAGTGGGGGACCCAGCGTTCCCGTTGTGGTTCCGTGGATTCCAAACCTGACTAGTATCTATGAGGATGCAGGTTTGTTCCCTGGCCTTGCTCAGTGGGTTAAGGATCTGGTGTTGCCATGAGCTGTGGTGTAGGTTGCAGACAGGGGCTTGGATCCCAAGTTGCTGTGGCTGTGGGGTAGGCTGGCAGCTGCAGGTTCAATTCAATTCAACTCCTAGCCTGGGAACTTCCATATGCTGTAGGTGTGACCGTAGAAAAAAGAAAAAAAAGGAGTGGGGACCTCTGAGCCCCTCCGCCACACGCTGAGCCCTAGGGGGCACCAGCCCAGGAAGGGAACTTGGAGACCCCTTGGGCAGGGATTTGTGGTGGGCCTGCCTCCCTCTCTCTGAGTAGGGACCCTGAGACCAGAGAGCCGGGCTGGGGGCAGAGGGTGGGCTGGAGTGGCAGTGGAGAGGAGCGGAAACCTGGGAGGAGTTGAGTTTGGGATGGAGGGCTGGTTTGGCGGTGGTTGCCTCCTGGAGAGGGTGTGGCAATGGGGACGTCCTTCCCTGGAGGTGGAGTTGGGGGATTAGGACAGTCATATCTCCCTGCTTGTGAGAGATGGAGCCGCCCAGCTCAGGTGGGCTGGGGTCTCTGACACCCCCTGCCCTCAGTGTGGCCATGCTTTTATACCTGAGCTGCAAGTACCAGACGGAGGCACGCTGGTATCCACCTGAACTGCAAGCCTGCACCCGTGTGGATGAGTAGCTGGCATGGCAGCACACTGCCATCCAGCTGCCTGCCACCAAGGTCTGCCTGTACAAAGTGAGCCTCCCTGCTCTGTCCTGCCTGCTTGGGCAGGAACCAGGACTGCCTGAGCTGGAGCAGATCAGTTGGTCCATATACTAACTCCCATCTACTGCCCAGGTAGACATCGCTAATCAATCACAGTTCTCTTTCCTCTGAGCCTGAATGAAATCTCAGAATCCTTCTGAACATAGAGCCCCAGAGGGCATGGCTGATAGATGGCTGGTGAGGAAGGGGTGGAGAGGAGGTTGGGGAGGCTTGGAGGGGCCTCATGTAAGCTGCCACCTCTCTTCCCTGTCCAGTCTCTCCTGCTCCACTTCTCCTGGCAGCCTGTGGATGCCACGCAGCTGGAGCAGCCGTTGGGGAAGTTGATGCCGGCTCTGCAGCACCTGGATCAGGAGGTCCTGGCAGCCAAGCCCTTTCTGGCCACTGAACAGGTCTCCCTGGCAGACCTGATGGCGCTCACGGAGCTGATGCGGGTGAGGTCATCCTGCCCTCTTGTCCTCTGGGGTGCTCTGGGCACGGGCTGAGCCCCCAGCCGACCTGTCTCCCCAGCTCACTGCTGTCAGCTGCAACCTCTTCCGAGACTGGCCCTGGCTGGTGGCGTGGCAGGCCTACGTGGAGGCCACCATGGGCCCCAAGCTCGTCCAGGAGGCCCACAGACTTGTACTCCAGCCTCGGGACCCCCAAGAGGTTCAGCGGGATCCCCAGCTGGCCCAGAAGCTGGTGCAGCAGGTGAAGGAGTGGCTCTGCTGATGGGCCGCTGTGTCCCGCCCTCTGCAGTCTGCAGTAAACGTGCTGAATGCCCTTCACTGGCTCCTGGCTCACTCTGCCCAGGGAAGTGGGGTCTCCCTGTTTCCAAACAGACAGGGATGCTCGCGAGATCCTGCAGCTCCAAGTGAGCAGCACTCGGTCCCCCAAGGGGGTCCAGTGACCTTCCTCAGCCACCAGGTGCTGAGTCCAGGTGCATGCACGGCCTGGCCACAGCTAGTCCCAGCCTAGGCTGGAAGCTTCTGGGCTCTCAGCATGGTCTTTTGCGTCCCCTGAATATCACCCCACGCCCTGACAGGTCCCTGGGCTTCTGTTTCTTTCTCCCCACCCATTTTTAGCCACATTTCAGGCTAGATTGACCTGCGGTTACCCACACACCCTGCTTCTGGAACTTCCTGGGTTGGTTCTCATCTTGTCCTCACTCTGGACCCTGCAAAACTCCCTTTGGCCATGTTCTGCAGTGGCCTGGCCCTGCAATTCCCATGAGTACACCCTTCTCAGACCCAGGCCAGGGGTACACATGCCCCCAGGAAGGGAAGGAAGGGGTCACAGCCGCCCCCACCTGGGGCCCGAGCCACAGGCCTCTCTCCCCAGCTTGCTCCTGGGCCTCCTCAGAATCCTTGCTGTGGTGAGAGTTCCAGGCCTCCTGGCCTCATGACAACACCCAGTGGACCAGAGGTTCCAGAACGCAGGGGCTGGGACCTGGGCTGGTGGGCTCAGGTTGGGTATCTGCCAGCGGCAGTGGGGGCTCAGCGCAGCGCATGTCTCAGCATGGGCCTGGAGCTCTACCTGGACCTGCTGTCTGCGTCCTGCCGCGCTGTCTACATCTTTGCCAGGAAGAACAGCATCCCCTTCGACTTTCAGTTTGTGGATCTGCTGAAAGGTCGGCACCTGCGGCTGCCTGGGTGGACCAGGTCCTGGGGGGAGGCAGGATACAAGGGCAGGGTGTTTCTGAGAGAGGGAGATGGAGACAGAGGAGACCACCCCTCTGCCCAAAAGTCCACAGGGTAGAAAAGCTGCCCAACCTGCCTTCGCCTCACTGATTCTGCCCCATAGTGACGAACAGGCTCTTCTAGGGCCAGATGGAAGAAAGAGGGGCGGAGGGGCCCCCAGGTCCCCACACAGTGTCTCACCTTCCCCTAGAGGGTGTCCAACACCTCATCAGCTGCAGCACATACCGCTGATTAGGTTGGCAAAAGTCGCAGAGGTGTGTAGTTATTTTGTACCTGCTTCTGTCCACGCACGTCCCCCCCGCCCCAGCCTTCAGACCTACTTAGGGTAACCCTGACCACAGGTGAGGTTCATGGCCCTGGTCCCCAACTCTTCCCTAAGTGCAGAAGGGGCTCTAAAATCTCAGCTTGCAGGAGTTTCCTGGTGGTTCAGTGGGTTAAGGATCTGGTGTTATCCGGTTCTGCTGTGCTGTGGGTTTGATCCCTGGTCTGGAAACTTCTGCATGCTGCGGGCAAGTCTGAGAAAAAAAAAAAGAAAATAAATTTAAAAAAATAAAATCTCAGTTTGCAGAGGCAGGAGCCTCCAGAACACAGAGGAGGAGACACAGGAGTCTTGGAAACAATTGGGGTGTGAGTGGAGCCTGGAAGTGTTTCCAACAGAAGCAGCCGGTCAAGGAAGAGTTAAAACCTCCACCCCCCC
>PVHT021183555.1:1787238-1810053 GCA_004024745.2 Catagonus wagneri
GGGGTCTAACAGGAGCTGTAGCTGCCATCCTTCGCCACAGCCACAGCAACGCGGGATCCAAGCCACGTCTGCAACCTACACCACAGCTCACGGCAATGCCGGATCCTTAACCCACTGAGCAAGGCCAGGGATCGAACCCACAACCTCATTGTTCTTAGTTGGATTCGTTAACCACCGAACCACGACGGGAACTCCCGAGGCTCCCTTTTGGATTCTAGCTGTGTGCTGGGGATGGGGCCTTTGCTGTGCTGGCACCTGCCCTGCTCCCCTTAAAGGCACCTAGGGCTGGGTAGGATCCAGGCCCTTACAGCTGATGTTGATTCACAGGCTGTGGCTTTAGGCCCAGACTTGGGGGTGAGGGCCCGAGGCCTCCAGCTTCTGAGAGCCACAGGGTTTCCCTGGTTCTGGAGCCTGGGCTGGGGCAGGAGTCCTGACCTGGTCCCTGCTCTGCTGCTCCCTGACTTGCCCTCTTACCTGCGGTTGCTCTGGTGCTCAGCTTTCCCTTCTTGAGAAAACAGAAAGGCGTTTCTGCCTCTGGGAGTTGCGGGTGTCTCTGCCCTGAGTGTCTGGGGTCCCAGCAGTCTCCGGCCTTCCTGCCCCTCTTAGGTCACCACCACAGCAAGGAGTACATCGAGATCAACCCCCTGAGGAAGCTGCCCAGCCTCAAAGATGGAAAATTTATCTTATCCGAAAGGTAAATATCTTCCCAGTCCCTCCTGCCATCTGTCTCTTTTCCTGGGAGATTCGGCAGCAGCTCCCTGCTGGTGCCTATTGATTTTTATGTCATTTATTTTTATTATTTTTTGGGGGTCTTTTTTTTTAGGGCTGCATACGCGGCATATGGAGGTTGCCAGGCCTAATTGGAACTGTAGCTGCCAGCCTATGCCACAGCCATAGCAACGCCAGATCCGAGCCACGTCTGCAACCTACACCACAGCTCACAGCAACGCTGGATCCTTAACCCACTGAGCAAGGCCAGGGATTGAACCTGCAACCTCATGGTTCCTAGTCAGATTCATTTCCGCTGCGCCACGATAGGAACACCTATGTCATTTATTTTTTTTTCACTATGGAAAGTTTCACATAGACACTAAAGTACAACAAATGCCAAGTAATGAATATCATGAGCCCCACGTAGGCGTCGCCCATCTCCAGTTGTGGTCCCCTCAGGGCCCATTTTGCATCATCTGTACCTCATTCTGTTCCTCTGCCTCCTGGCCTCTCCGTCCTTCACCTGTAAATGTTTGGGAATGAACTTCTAAGAGATAAGGGCTCTTAAAAAAAAAAAAAAGGCCCTACCACAGTACCATGTGGACACCTAATAAAATTAACAATAATTCTTATATTTTATCAAGTATCCCATTTGTATTCAAAAGTCTCTGAGTATCTTATACATATTTTCTTTGTGGTTTGTGTGTTATCGTCAGGGTCCAGATAAGCTGCAAAGGGTGCCAGTGGCTGATCTGCCTGTTGACTCTCTCTTTTCATCTACAGTCCCTCCAGGGCTGTCCCTGGACTTTTGCATTTTGGCCCTGGTTGAAGAAACTGGGCCCTCTGTCCTGTGGAGTTTCCAGTAGTCTGAATTTGCTGATTGCATTTTCATGGTGTGTGTAGCATGGTTTTCTGTCCCTTCATTTCCTATAAATAAGTAGTTGGATCTTGAGATTTGGTAAGATTCAGGGTTGTTTCTCAGACTGCTTCACGGGAAGTCTTGTAACTTTTTAAAATTTTCTTGGCACGTGGAAGTTCTAGGCCAGGGATCGAACCCGAGCCACAGCAGTGACAACACCAGATCCTTAACCTGCTGCACCGCAGAACTCCAGGGGGGCGGGGGAGGGGTTTCTCATAACTTGAAGTATGTCCCCCAAACAGACCGTGGAAGGGGCTGGGAAGGGTCTTCGCCTTCTTGTTATGCCACCTTTTCACGCTGGTGGTCCGTCCCTCCCAGCTCCACTGCCACCTGCTTAGGCCTTCTCCACACACCTGTCCCCCACTCTGCCAGCCTCCCAGCCCCTCTGCCCAGGGCACAGAGGGAGGGGCTAAGGACACCAGTTGCAAAGGCAGAAACCCAGCTCAACAAGTCTGAATTTACTGGTGAATGTGACAAGCCAGGGGAAATCCGGGCCTGGCCACGGGGGTGCCAATGCCCCTTCCCATGCGGCCGCCTGCCGGCTTCCCTCAGCATTTCTTCCTCTACTCACCGCCAACAGCGGCTCTGGGGCTACATCTTTGGAGCACCTGGTCCTCAGCAGTGAGCACACCCCCCTTTATGGGTGATCTGAAGTTCACAGGGAAGAGCAGGGATGGCCCCAGGGTGAGACATCTGCTTCCTTGCGGTCTACTCACTGGCCAGGACACTGGGACTGCCAGTCGCCCCCCGCCAGAATCACTGCTGCTGGAGTGGGTCTCTGCAGGGGGGGTAGGGGGAAAGGTGCAGACAAGAGACCAGCTGCCCACTCCAGGGTCCTCCCAGGGGTGTGACGCTGCCAGACATGGTGCCTAGGAATGGGGGCCCATCAGGTCACAGCAAGCTCTGGTTCTCCTCGGTGGTGGGTCAGGAGGTATGGGAACGTGCTGGTGTGGCAGCCGGGAGGGCTGTGGGCAGGGCCCCAACTTCAAGGTGCAGGAGCAGGAGAATTGGGGGTCGGTGGGCACAGGCAGGGGGCACAGGCCGTCTCTGACCTCCCCCACCCAGCCCTACCCTCTCCTAGTCACTCCAGATTTACTGCTCTCTGTCTAACCTGTATCTGCATGTTGTCCCCTGTCTGGCCTGCCCTGCCTGCCATCCCATCGCCCTTCAGGTCCCCCACCCTGCCGGGCTGATGGGGGCAGACAGACCACCTTGTTCGGGGCTTTTTGGGTTTGTCCTCCCAGAGAAGGCAGTGCCTAGAGCTTGCCTAGAGCCCCGCTGGGTGGTTGGTATAGAGGATCGGGGCAGCCAGAGGTGAGCCCTGACCCACCCTCTCTACAGCGTGGCCATCCTTTTCTACCTGTGCCGCAAGTACAGCACACCCTCGCACTGGTACCCACCAGACCTGCACTCGCGTGCCCGTGTGGATGAGTTTATGGCCTGGCAGCACACAGCCATTCAGCTGCCCATGAACAAGATACTCTGGATTAAGGTGAGTGGGGCCTCGGCTGGGGCCCAAGCAGGTGTCGCTCCCCCCTCCCTGAGCCTCGTTTCTGCAGCTCCCTTTCCTGCCTGCCTTACAGAGCTGTGGGGAGGATGTGAACCCCTGGATATGAAAAGAGGAGGGGGTGCTATTACTCACCCAGGATAGGATCCAAGACATTTCATTCTGAACTAGGGAATATCAGAGTGGAAGGGCCCATGAAGACTGCCAGATTTGGGAGTTCCCTTGTGACTCAGAGGGTTCAGGATCCAGCATCATCAGTCCTGTAGCTCAGGTTACTTCTGTGGTGTGGGTTCCATCCCTGGCCTGGGAACTTTCATATGCCATGGGCACAGGCAAAAACAAAACAAAACAAAAAAACCAACTATCAGATTGGAAGATTGCAAATAACCAGTATGTGTGCTCCTACTTCTTATCCTATGCCTGTAACAGACATCACTAATCAACCACAGGATTCTTTCCTGCTGGGACCTCAAAATCTTTCTGAACAATGTCCCCAGGCAACTTCTACCAAGCAAACTTGGCAAACACCCCTCTGCATCCTTGGTCCTGTCCAAGAATGCTGGGCCTGGAGGGTCAGTTGCAGCCTCCTCCCCTTTCTCCCCACCCCCCCAGTTGCTGATCCCGATGATCACAGGTGAGGAGGTTCCAGCTGAAAAGACGGAGCAGATGCTGGCAGAGGTGAAGAACAACCTGAAGCTCTTCGAGGAAAAGTTTTTGCAGGACAAGCTGTTCATCGCTGGGGACCACATCTCCCTGGCCGACTTGGTCGCCCTAGTGGAGATGATGCAGGTTGCCGTGGGTGATGGCGGCAGGGCCTGGGCGATGGAGGGGCTCCTCTGTGATTGGAACCTGCAGAGAGGCTGGCGACGGGGGTAGGTGAGGGGGCTGCAGGAGCCACACCTGGGTCCTGGTCTTGATCCAGGGACCACAGGAAACAGGTTTTGAACCGGGGAGGATCATGGTCATCTGTGCTTTACAAAGATTCCTTCACAGGGGCAGGAACTGGAGGGCGAGGCTGGGAGAGGAAGGAGAACACAGCATTGCTTGGTCAGGGTCTTGGATTGCTCTTCCTCCTTCTGGACTCTCCAGGAAGTGTCCAGAGGCTTCCAAAGTGTCCTGCTGGCCAAAGTACCTCTTTCCCAGAGCTCCAGATGGATGGTTACAGAGCAGCTCTCCGGCTCTAGGTCTGAGGGGCATCCACTGTGCGTCAGAGCTATGGATGTGGTTTCTGTGTGCTGGGGAGGGTGGCCAGTTCTGACCAGCTGGTGTGCAGGATGGATCTGAGACCCTGACCAGCGGGCAGAGTGGCCACTTTGGTCCCTGGTTAATGTGCAGTGCAGGCCAGCACCAGGAAAAAGCATTCCAGTCTTTCTGTCCCAGGATGAGCGGCTGCCTAAGTTTCACCCCGCAGCCCTCACATGTCCCCCACCCCCACCCCACATGGGGCCTCTCAGACATCTTGCGGGCATGTTTCTTAGGTTGCCTGCTGGATCTCTCTTTTCAGCCCCTGTGCTTAATCACAGAGGGAGTTTCAAGAATAATTGAATTCAGGAGTTCCCGTCATGGCTCAGCGGTAATGAACCTGACTAGTATCCATGAAGATGAGGGTTGTTGTTGTTGTTTGATTTTTTAGGGCTGTACCCACAACATATGAAAGTTCCCAGGCTAGGGGTCGAATCAGAGCTATAGCTGCCAGCCTTCACCACAGCTCACAGCAATGCCGGATCCCTGACCCACTGAGGGAAGCCAGGGGTTGAACCCACATCTTCATGGATACTAGTTGGATTCATTTCCTCTGCACTACAACAGGAACTCTGAGGACCAGCGTTTGATCCCTGGCCTCGCTCACTAGGTTAACGTTCTGGCGTTGCCGTGAGCTGTGGTGTAGGTCACAGACTCAGCTGGGATCCCACATTGCTGTGGCTGTGGCGTAGACCAGCAGCTACAACTCCAATTTGACCCCTAGCCTGGGAACTTCCATATGCTGTAGGTGCGGCCCTAAAAAGACAAAAAAAAATAAAGTGGGAAAGGATAACTGAATCCCTCCCACCTCATCTGGGGACAAGGGATTTCCCTGGAAGAGGGCAGGGCCCAGGGGAGGTTTCATGCTGGAGGAGTGGGAATCACCTGGGCCAGGAGGTGTCTCAGAGAGAGAGTCAGGAGCTTATTTGCAAAACCAGTGGTGGAGAGCCCTGGGGGATTCGGGCCCTCTGTCCCCACCCCACACCTACTGGACAGCCCCTGGCCAGGCCTTGGGGTTGGGATGGGGAGAGCCCTAGTGGCTATAGGAGGGGACCCAGGTGGGGCTGGGGCACAGGCTGACCTCGCCTTCCTCTCTGTCTCTCCTCAGCCCATGGGGGGCAACCATAACGTCTTTCTCAACAGCTCCAAGCTGGCCGAGTGGCGCATGAGGGTGGAGATGGCCATTGGCTCTGGCCTCTTCTGGGAGGCCCATGACCGGCTGGTGAAGCTGACGGAGTGGGACTGCTCAACCCTGGATCCAATGGTCAAGGAGAAGATCTGTGATTTGCTGCAGAAGTTCAAGTAGAAGCAGCCTACCCTGCAGGGCCTGGCCAGTTCAGCCCTCAGAGCCTCCTTCCTTCTGGGAGATGCTGAAAAGCACTGTTTCTTTTCCTAATAAAGACCTGGAAAAACCACTGAACCTGGGATGTGGGTGTGAGTGAAGGGACAACATGTTTTCGAGACAACATGTTCTTGGGACTCATAGTGTGCCTGCGTATAAACCATTGTGCAAGCTACAAAATAAGCGCTTGTTGTTGTAAAAGAAAGTTGGCCAGGTCAAAGGTGCACCCGGATGCATTGCCATGGACACCCATCCATGGTTGAGCTATTTGTGAACTGCATAAAAGCTGCTTACTCTCGTTCCTTGGGGTTCACTTACAGGCTTGGTTTGTGAACCTCCATATGGATGCTCAGTAAACCTTCCCTGCTTCGCCTCTCTGCGTACGTGTCTCCTCACTTACCTTTGGAAACTCCTTTTGAGCCACAACAGTGAGCATAGCGTCTGATGTGGGACTAGATGGTGGTCTTGCGTAAAAATTTAAGGGAGTTCCCTGGTAGCTCAGCAAGTTAAGAATCTGGTATTGACATTGCTGTGGCTCGGGTCACTGCTGTGACTCACATCTGACCCTTGGCCTGGGAACTTCCACATGTCATTGGTGCAGCCAAAAAGAGAAAAACACAGAAAGAATTTAAAGCTTAAAGGTTAAATAAGATTAAACTGTCAATAATAATATTTGATGACTTTGGTACTTCACTGTCACTGATGGATAGAGTAGCAAGACCGAAGGTCACCGAGGAAGTGGAGGACTTGGACAACACTAAACCCATCGATCCGCCAGGTACATAGGGCACACTCTGCCACCCGCAGAGTACACAGCCTTCCCAAGAGAATGTGCAGTGTTCGCCAGGATAGACTTCGAATGAGGTCATAAAATAAGACCAATGCATTTCAGCAAAATGAAATCATATAGTACGTGTTCTCTGAACACAATGGGAATCAGAAATGAGAAAGCTATAACAAAAGGAAAACTAGAAAATGAGATATCTAGAAATTAAATGATAGATGTTTAAACAACCGATGAGTCAAAGAGGAAATCACAAGGGAAATTAGAAATTAATTAGGGGTCGAATCTATACTGTGGCCAGCCTACACTACGCCACAGCAACATTAGATCTGAGCCGCATCTGTGAACTACACCACAGCTTACGGCAACGCCAGATCCTTAACCTCCTGAGCGAGGCCAAGGATAGAACACACAACCTCATGGTTCCTAGTCGGATTCCTTTCCGCTGCTCCATGATGAGAACTGCAAGTTTCCTTGTTTTTTAAGGCTGAATAAATATTCCTCTGTGTGTGTGTGTGTGGTATAATCTCCAAATTTTTGTTATCCATTCACCCCTTAACAGATACTTGGGTTGTTTCCATATCTTGACTACTGTGAAAAATGCTGAGTGAATTTGGGATTACAGATATCTCTTGAGGAGTACCCATCGTGGCACAGCAGAAATGAATCCAACTAGGAACCATGAGGTTGAGGGTTCGATCCCTGGCCTCGCTCAGTGGGTTAAGGATCCAGTGCTGCCATGAGCTGTGGTGTAGGTTGCAGACGCGGCTTGGATCCTGTGTTGCTGTGGCTATGGCGTAGGCCCGCTGGATTAGACCCCTAGCCTGGGAAACTCCACATGCTGCGGGTGAGGCCCTAAAAAGACAAAAACAAAAAACAAAAAACAAAAAAACAGATATCTCTTTGAGATTCTGTTTTTATTTTCTTTGGCTATATGCTCAGAAGTGGGCTAACAGGATCTCCCCCATCATTTTAAAGATGGAAAACAGAGGCCCAGAGAAAGGAAGAAACAAACCCTGGGCACAGCAAGACTAGCTGTCAAATTCCAGGTGTGCGCTGGAGCAAGCATGAAGTGTGGAAAGTAAGCCCTGAGGCTTTGTCGCTTGCAAGCTCCAAGGCCCCTGCAGCATGGGGCCAAGAGCATGGATGCTGGAGCTGAAGTCTCCAGGCGTATTATTGCTTTGGGCCTCAGTTTCCTCATCCCTGAAAGACAGACAATAGGAACTTGTGACACATGCTACAACAGGGACCAGCCTTGAGAACATTATGCCCTGTGAGATGAGCCTGGGCCTGGAGCCCTCTGAGCGTCCCGCCTCCCTGCGAGCAGGGGGACGATCCTGAGCCTCGCCCAGCCCGCAGACACGCCGGGCTCAGGCGATTGGACGCAAGTGTGAGGCCAAGGCCAATGGTGGAACAGCGAGGGGGCGGGCGGCCGCTGGTCTTCCGTCCCAGCGCCAGGCTGGCGGCGTCCGAGTGCACTGCCTTGAGAGGCCGGCCCACCCCGCCATGGGCCTGGAGCTCTACCTGGACCTGCTGTCCCAGCCCTGCCGCGCCGTCTACATCTTCGCCAAGAAGAACGGCATCCCCTTCGAACTGCACACCGTGGACCTGCTCAAAGGTGAGCCCGGCCCAGGTTCGGGGGACTGAGAGGTCTGGGAGGGAACGGGAAGGCCCGACAGCGCTTAGGTAGACCCCTCCTCGAAACACCCCTTTCGTGGCGCCGCCCGGGAGATCTGAGATTCGGGAATCCCCGAAACTGTACGCAGTCCCGTGGGGCGGACGCGGGGCTCAGCTGAGGTGGGGAGGGGAGCACGGGGAAAGGAGGAGATGGGGGCCCTGGGAAAGAGATGGAGGCAAGAGGAGAGGGGTGTAAGGGACCGCTGCCTTTGTGACTCCCCGACTACTGAAGTTCTGCAGACAGCAGAAGCTGCCAGCACTCCCCAGCCCTGCTCTCTGCTCTGGCCGGGGCTGCTCTGGGTCCCCCTCTACCCTTCCTCCTCCGCTGCTTTGCTTCACTTGTCCTCTACCTCTTATTCCTGCTGGGATGCGGTGTCCCACGGGGGAGTGCTGGGTGCCAGAGGGGGGCTGCAGGACTTGCTGCACCTGAACTGGAGTGTTTGTTTCCCTGGCAGGTCCCCAAGGAGCCAAGGGCACAGTTGGCATGTTAGGGCGGCTGGAGGTAGGGAAAGCAGAACCCCCTTGTTGCTGAGGGTGGACAAGTACGGAAACTGTTTGGCCGAGCCTCCCACCCAGCACTCCCACCCAGCACCCCCACCACGGCGGGCCTCGCCTGCCATTGTGCCTTGGGGCCAGCCTGGCCCTCCGCCTGAGCCTCCTCTGGCCCCTTCTCCCCAGCCTCCTCTGGGGACTGCCCACTTGTCCTGCCCAGGGGTTATCTGCAGAGTGCGGGGTCAGGGAGACGGCATGGGGACAAAGTGATGTTCTAGTCATGCTGTCAAATAGAGGGTGAGGTGGGAGGGGTGTTTCACCAGGAGGAGGGGAGGGTCCCTGGTGAAGCAACAGTGTGAAGGGAGGGAAAAGGGAGGTGTGACTGCGGCTGGAGGGTTGAGGAGGTAGGAACTACTCTGATCCCGGGGGAATGGGGAGCCACCAGAGGCTGTGGAGCAGGGCGGCAGTGATTCTTAGGTGCCCTTCGGAAGCTTCCCTCAGGCTGCATCTGAAGTAGCAGAAATCACTCACGAGCTCAGGGGGACGCTGGATTGCACGTTTCGGGGGCTGTGGTGGGTCAAGACTGCAGAGCCTAAACAGAGGACCAGCTCTGTCCCCAGGGCCTGAAATAGGGTGAGCAAGGGGATGAAGATGACCCGGTAGAAGTTGGTTTGCAAGTTAAGTCGACAGCAGGAAAAGGCCATGTGTCTATATTTGGTGACCCTACCTTAGAGTCCACAGGGAGAGGGGCACCGTAGGAAGGCAGAGTCCACTCAGGTCACCAGCCTCCCTGCCCCTGAAGCTGGGGACACCCCGCAGTGAGCTCATGATGCTAGTGCTGGTGGAAAGGAGGTGGGTCGGCCACAGGCATGACTCGGATCCCCTGTTGCTGTGACTGTGGTGTGGGCTGGCAGCTGCAGCTCCGATTCAGCCTCTAGCCTGAGAACTTCCATATGCTGCAGGTATGGCCCTAAAAAGCCAAAAAAAGAAAAAAGAAAGAAAAAAAAAGAAAGGCCACGGGTGAGGTGTCTGTGAGAGCTGGGCAAAGACAGGTTTCTGGAGCTCCTTGAGCTCTGTTTTATTTGCTGGGTGGAGACACTGTTTTATTTGTGGGGAGGGCATGCCCGCCAGGACTTGGCGAAGGGCAGCAAGGTCTCTTTTGCACCGCCTGGCAGAACAGCCTCCCACAGTGGCCCCCATCAGCTTTCCCCACACTGGAGAGCAGCCAGGGCTGGAGAGAAGCCACAAAATTGGGGTCTGGGCGAGGGGAGGTGGGGGGACATGTAGGGTCTGGCATTTTCTTCCCACGACTCACCACAGTGGGCTTTCTGCAGGCCAGCATCTCAGCGATGCCTTTGCCCAGGTGAACCCCCTGCAGAAGGTACCTGCCTTGAGGGATGGGGACTTCACCTTGTCTGAGAGGTAAGCAGAGCCCCGGGAGTTACCAGACCTCGCTGCAACCATCTCATCCTAGCTCTCTATGTTACAGACGAAATAAAGTCCTCAAAGGTGAAAAGCCCTTTGCTCAACACCCCACAAAGTCAGGGCTGGATCCGTGGCCTAACCACAGTTCTAGTTCACAGAGATGGTTAGCAAAGCAAGCATCTGTTTTACATCTGTACCAATCCTGTGGGCTTTGGTGGGGGGCTGGGCACGGGGACAGGGCAGGACATGTCTGCTTCATCCCCCAGGGCAGCCGTCTGACCACATTGATGTCGAGCTGCCCCAGCGGTGTCCAGGCTACCCAGTGGCTCCATCTCTGGGCTGCCGCTTTCCTGGGTGGCACCCACCCACTAGAAGACCACCAGACACATGGATGTTTTATCCCACAATAGTCTCAAGAAGTAGAAGTCTCTTTAGGGAAGGCCAACTCTTTTCCCAGTTGTGCCGCCTTCATCACCGAAGTCGCCCCTCCCACAACAAGGGGAACCTGGAGCTTTAGAACTCAGCTCTGGAGGCCCCGAGGTGAACGTACCGCAAACAATTCCTCGGACCATCTTCCTTCCCGCTGCCTCCTGCTGTCCCAAGTCTCGTGTCATCCAGTATTGGCCGCCCTCACCTACGTGCCGGGGGCAGTGTGCAACCTCTGCATTTCTTTGTCTCTCCCCCAACCCCTTGGCGGGTTTGTGGCCCCCAGAAACCAGCAGTCCTGCTCAGAGGTCACTTGAATAATTAATTAGTTGAGAACAAAAGAAGTTGCAGCATATCTTGCACAGATAAGTGACTGGGGTGGGGGTGCAGGATTCCCAGTGGAGAACACAGGCAAATCCCTTTCCTGTTCTGAGCCTGGCTTCCTTGTCTGGATACTGAGCAGATACCTGGCACACCATCGGGAAGATTAAAGAAGGGCCTCTGTATAGGACCTTCCCCGCACCCATCACGTCCTCCCCTTCCCCACAGTGTGGCCATCCTGCTCTACCTGACCCGCAAGTATAAGGTCCCCGACTACTGGTACCCTCAGGACCTGCAGGCCTGTGCCCGAGTGGATGAGTACCTGGCCTGGCAGCACAAGACTCTGCGGAGAAACTGCCTCCGGGCCCTGTGGCATAAGGTAAGATGCCCCCTCCTGCAGGCGGGGGTATTGAGGCATTACCCCAAAAGGGCTCGGGCACTGTCGCATTCTTTTCAGTTTGAACAACTTCTGTTGACCTGACTTTGACTTCCTAATCCTTTCCTTTTTTTTTTTTCCTTTTTGCCTTTTCTAGGGCCATACTCGTGGCATGTGGAGGTTCCCAGGCTAGGGGTCGGCCTACGCCACAGCCACAGCAACGTGGGATCCAAACCGTGTCTGCAACCTACACCAAAGGTCACGACAACGCCGGATCCTTAACCCACTGAGCAAGGCCAGGGCTTGAACCCGCAACCTCATGGTTCCTAGCCGGATTTGTTAACTACTAATCCATGACGGAAACTCCTCGTAATCCTTTCTTCTGTTTGCCCAGGCTGTTGTTAAGCACATCTAATACATTCTTTAGTTGAGATATGTAGTTTTCACTTCTGGAAGTTCCATTTGGTTCTTTTTTTACAGTTTCCATTTCTCTGCTGAAATTCACCATCTGTCCATCTTTTTTCTAAATTCTTTAACATATTTATAATAGTTATAATGGTTACTTTGCCAGTTAATTTCAACACCTCGATTCTCTATGGGTCTGTTTCTGTGGTTCCCTTCTTGTTTATGAATCACATTTTCCTCTTTCTTTGCTTTTTTTTCGCTTTTTAGGGCCACAACACTGGCATATGGAAGTTTATGGAAGTTCCCAGGCTAGGGGTCGAATTGGAGCTGTGGCTGCTGGCCTACACCACAGCCACAGGATCTCTGGATCTGAGCCGTATCTGCGACCTACACCGCAGCTCACCGCAATGCCAGATCCCCTACCCACTGAGCGAGGCCTGGGATCAAACTCACATCCTTATGGATACTAGTTGGATTAATTTCCGCTGCACCACAACAGGAACTCCAAAGTCTGGACTTTTATATAAAATGTATCCACCTTTAAATGTTAGCAGCTGATCCACATTAAAATTTTTTTTTTTTAATTATAGGTTTATACTGTTGTGTCTATTGATCCATATATATATATATTTTTTGGCTGCCCTGCAATATATAGAGTTCCCAAGCCAGGGATCAGATCTGAGCTGCAGTTGTGACCTACACTGCAGTTGCAGCAATGCTGGATCCTTAACACACTGAACTGGAGTTCCCTTCGTGACTCAGTGGTTAACGAATCTGACTAAGAAATGTGAGGTTGTAGGTTCGATCCCTGGCCTTGCTTAGTGGGTTAAGGATCTGGCGTTGCCGTGAGCTGTGGTGTAGTTTGCAGACGCAGCTCTGATCCCGTGTTACTGTGGCTGTGGCGAAGGCCGGCAGCTACAGCTCCTGTTAGACCCCTGCCTGGGAACCTCCATATGCCGCGGGTACGGCCCTAGATTAAAAAAAGGCAAAAAGACAAAAAATAAAAAATAAAAAACACTGAACTGAGCTGGGGATTGAACACGTGTCCTGTTGCTGTAGAGAAACCGCTGATCCTATTGCTCCCCAGTAGGAACTCCCTGATGCAGTAACTCTCTGATGCATATATATGTATGTGTGTGTATATATATATATACACACACATATATAAATTTATTTGTTTTGTTTTTTTAGGGTCGTACCCGCGGCATATGGAGATTCCCACACTAGGGGTCTAATCGGAGCTGTAGCCACCGACGTACACCACAGCCACAGCAACACGGGATCCAAGCTGCATCTGCGACCTACATCACAGCTCACGGCAATGCCAGATCCTTAACCCACTGAGCGAGGCCAAGGGTCGAACCTGCAACCTCATGATTTCTAGTCGGATTTTTTTCCGCTGCGCCACGATGGGGACTCCAGCCTGGGGCTGTTGATGGCTTCACCCCAGATGCCTTCCTATTAGAATCCTAAGTGCCACCCTCTCGTGGCTTTCCTCCTGAGTTCCTGGCAGCTGACTGGATCAGAAGGCATCAGTTCCATGCTGGCTTAGTCTTTTCTTGACTGTGTCATCTTGGGCAACTGACTGTCCTCTGGGCCTCACTTTTCCATTTCTGAGAGGAGTCACATACTATTATTCCCATATCATAGAGGAGGATATCGAGGCTCAGAGGGGTTCAGTGTTTTGTTTTACTTCACACAGTAAGTGACAGAGTTGAGAACTTAAAAGCCCATTCTCTTAATTACACTGTACATAGTACTGATGTTATATTCCAGGGGAAAGAGGTTAAAAAATAGATAGTTCCTGGAGTTCCCATTGTGGCTCAATGGAAACAAACCCAGCAAGGATCCATAAGGACTTGGGTTCGGTTCCTGGCCTTGCTCAGTGGGTTAAGGATCCGGCATTGTCGTGAGCTGTGGTGTAGGTCACAGATGCAGCTCGAATCTGGTTTGGCTGTGGCTGTGGCGCAGGCCGATGGTTACAGCTCTGATTTGACTCCTAGCCTGGGAACGTCCATATGCCACATCTGCGGCCCTTAAAAAAAAAAAATAGTTCCTAAGCCAGCCTCTCCCCCCAAAGTATGACACACATTGTTTAGGTCCCTTTTGAGTCATTCTCAGAGGGGTGTGAGTCCTTCTGTCAGATGCCCAAGGCTCAGGTCATGGAAACAGGCATAATTCCGGGCAAAGGAATCCTTTCCCTGTAAGCCCAGCCAGGCCATGGGAAAAAAATGCATGGATCCAGGAAGCAGTGCCAAGGGCAGGGAGCCTGGGCTGGCCCCTGATCCCACACTTTGCCTGCCCACACACCAGGTGATGCTCCCTCTTTTCCTGAGGGAGCCGGTCTCTCCTGAGACACTGAGGGCCACGCTGGCAGAGTTGGATGTGAACTTAAAGGTGCTTGAGGATAAATTTCTCCAGAACAAGGCCTTTCTGGCTGGGCCCCAAATCTCTCTGGCTGACCTGGTAGCCATCACAGAGCTGATGCACGTGAGTGCTATGGGTGGGGGTTGGGGGAAGGGGGTGTGGGGCAGGGGGGCCTGGGTGGCTGCACAAGTTCTGCTCACACTGCCCCACCTGGCTGTGCAATCATGCTTACGTGTAGAAACCTTCTGTAGTGCTGTGGCCTCCATACCAGGTAGATGCTGCCATGCTTGGCCTCCCCCATCCACCCCCATCCTGTCCCTGCTGTCCCTACAGCCTGTGGGGGCCGGCTGCCAGGTCTTTGAAGGCCGACCCAAGCTGGCTGCGTGGCGCCAGGGCGTGGAGGCGGCAGTCGGGGAGGCCCTCTTCCAGGAGGCCCACGAGTTCATTCTGAAGGCCAAGGATTCTCAGCCTGCAGATGACACCCTAAAGCAGAAGCTGCTGCCAAAAGTGCTGGCCATGATCCAGTGAGTCCGAAAGCCTCCCCTGTGCTCTGCCCTTGGCAGTTCACAAAGTACCTGATTTCGAGTGTCCACGGGAGGCGGACCCAGAGAACAGAAGTGACTTGCCTGAGTCCCACTGCACCTCTGCTCCCCAGGCCAGGTTCACCCGCCCCCTACCCCCCACCCCTCCAATCTTCCATAGCTGCCTGAAAAGCACAATGAGAATGGCATACCCAGACCTTCTCTTCTTTAATCACTGCATTTTGCTTTCGGTTTGGGAAATAAACCTGGGCTTAGCCCGAGCCTCTGCTTCTGACTCTGATGTGTGATTTGTCTTATGTCCTGGCCTTAGACTTGGCCTCTATCCGGAAAGACACCCCTGCCTTCTTAGGTCCTGTGGATCAGCTTCCCTCTGATGATCCACAGGAGCTATGAGTGAAATTAAAAATGCCCTCTATCCTTCAGGTTTTCAAAGGGACATCAGGAGTGGTGGGCTTCCACAGGAACTGGCTGTAGGCATGCTGATGATCATTTTGCTGGGCCAGTCATCCGGGAGGTGGCTCTTTGGCCCGAGTACTGTAAATCACGAATCTTGCATCTGTCCTGAGGAATGGGGACCCAAACAGCAGCTCTCACTGGTCAGGACTTGGTCATGCGGGGCCTTAAATGCCACATCTAGGTGCTGCAGATTATGAACAGGAACAGAGGGCTCAGATTGCATTTTAGAATAACATTTTGGCTGCTTGTGGTGGTTGGACTGGAGGGTGGCCAGGGAGGAAGTAGGGAGATTGTATATTGCAGAAATCCAGCCAAAGGTGACTTGTGGGAGAGGGCAGTCCACTGAAGCGGGTGGAGAACGGGAGCTGGCCGTGATCCCATGAGCCCAGAGAGGGCTGCAGCACTAGGCCAGGAAGATTCTCTCCTGGGGGCATGGAGCCTAGGAAGACAAAGCTAGTCTCAGCTTTTCCAGTAACTCACCCTCATTCAGGCCTTTTCTGAATCTTGGATTTAGGGACAGGGTTTTTCATCGGGGAGGCTCCCTTGGAGAAAGAGGGCATCATAGCCACAAACCACAGACCACAGCAGCCCTAGACTCGGTTAGGAGGGCTTTGACTCTGCAAAGGAAGTAGGAAGGCTTCAGACACCCCTGCAAACCTCTAGTTGGGCCCCATGGGGCTTCTGCTTTGCTGGAGGGATTAACGGGAGAGTGTAAAGAAAATGACCCCAGGAAGTGGGGAGGGGTGGCTGCCTGGGGTATAATCCTGCCTTTGCTGGGAGGCAGAGGTCCAGACACCCTCCCCAGCCTCCATCCTGGCAGTGAGCCCAGGGTAGGCTGAGTGGCCTCCTATGTCTCCTCCTCCGTGTTCCCTCCTCTTTCAGCCCGCTCCCTGAGAGGGGGAAGGTGGCTTGAGCCAACTGCCCACAGCCCAGCCTTTTCAACCCCTAAATTCACTGAGTGTCTGTGCTGGGAGCGCCCCTGATGTTATCCACTCCCACCTCCCATACCATCCCCCCGCCCCATTTGACTCAGGTACACTTTGAGATCAGGGGAAGGGCATTGACCTGGCGGTGAGACACGGGGTCAGAATCTGTCTTCCTGGGCTCTCCCCACCAAGAAAGGGACCGACCCTGCCGGCGAGCCCCAGAAACGGAAGGCGGGAGAGCAGGCCCGCAGCTGATTGGCCCAAAGTTCCCTGGCGCCGTCCAATGGGCGGGGAGGGCGTGACCGGGCTCGGCCCGGGCTGCGCGCAGCTGCGGGCTCTGGGGTTGGCCGTTCCAGCCCCTGGCCTTTTCCCTTTTTCGTCCACGGGCCCGACTCCCGCCCTGACCTCCAACCGTGCCACCGCCATGGGCCTGGAGCTCTACCTGGACCTGCTGTCCCAGCCCTGCCGCGCCGTCTACATCTTCGCCAAGAAGAACGGCATCCCCTTCGAACTGCACACCGTGGACCTGCTCAAAGGTGGGTCCGGCAGGCAGACCCCGGGGGCTGGGCCCCTGTGTGCACACGGACGCCCGGGGCCCCACGGTCCGGGGGCCCTTGCAGACAGACTAGGATGGAAGAGACAGACTCCAGTCGGCAACCGTGGCGTCGTCTATCAGTTGTGAATTTTCAGAGCTTAGTGAATACTGACCATTCTGAAAATACAGGTTAAGAGGGAGCAGAGCAGGAAGAGAGCAATGGGGGTGTCGGGATGTGGAGAAGGGGAGGCAAGTGGAATGAGTGTGCCAGTACCTCCACACCGGGCTCGGAGGAAACAACGGAACGGCCTCATCATTCCCAGGAGAAGCAGAGCCCCATCTCACTTTCTGCTTCTGCACACAGGAGGTTTTCCCATTTGCATCCGGTCTCATCTTTACTCTTGCCTAGGCCTCCAGTTATGCAGAATCCGGCGGAGGGGGCAGGGGCTGTAAGTGGACAGTAGAAGAAGCCCTGGATTCGGACCCCCTCAGGCAGGCTGGGAGGGAGACCCCCGCTTGGCTGAGCCTGCCTGACTTCTGCCCTTGGTGCCCCAGCCTGGGCTGCCAGCTGCTGTGATGTCACTTTCCTTGACCTTTTTGTGCCCCGTGGGGCAATTTCTGGATGGAGAATGAGTAGGGGTGGTTCTGTCCACTCCATAGAAGGGCAGAAAGGCCCACAGGTGGTCCCATGCCTAGGCTGGAGTCTGGCTCCGCTGAACCCCTCCGGCTCCACACACATTAACTGGTGTGCTCTGGCCCCAGGCTGGACAGGATATGCAGTGAGTCTGACCTGGGAACCCTTATGGGGAAGGGGCCCTGAAGATTTGGCATAAGAAAGAAAGAGGAGCTGAGTCCAGGAGGCTGAGTGACTGTACATGGCAGGTGTTGTAGCCACAGCGAGGTGTGCTGAGGGCTGTGAGCAGGTGTGGCTGGAGCCCTGGAGTGTGTCCAGGTCACCCAGTAGGCATAGAGAATTGGATTGCAGGGGACAAACCTAGAGTCCAGGGCAGGGAGGCTGGAGTGTCTAGCTAAGGACAGAGTTGGCTGGGGCTGGGCGTGGATTTCAGTTGTAGAGAATTACCCTCCCTCTAAACCCAAGCTGAGATGCTCCTTGGCGCAGGTTCCAAGGGGAGTGGACACAGGAAGAGTGGGTCTCCAGTGGGCTCAGTGTGTGTGATCTGGTGACCAGCGGTGTGGCCCCCTTTTCCCTGATGCCCCACCTGGATAGAGGCCTCAGAAAGTTGGTGCCTGGACATTGGGATGGGGGTGGACAGAGGCCTCAGAGGGCTCAGAGGCCTTGCCACCTGCCTCTCTGGACTCTCGCTCAGGCCAGCACCTCAGCGATGACTTTGCCCAAGTGAATCCCTTGAGGAAGGTGCCAGCCTTGAAGGACGGGGACTTCACCTTGGCTGAGAGGTAATATGTCCTTGGGCTGCTACCGGGCCTTGTGGGACCAGTTAGCTGACTGTGTGTACACTGTTGATGGCTTGGATTGTGGCTTTTGTGGCCTGAGCACCTGTGACAGCCCTAGGGTGGAGAGTGGGTTGAAGTGGGCAGAGGTGCCCAGGGCTGGGAGGGGCTCCTAATCTTGCTCCTGGTGCTGTCTTTTTTTCTTTCTTTCTTTTTTCTTTTTCTTTTCTTTCTTTTTTTTTTTTTTTAGGGCCATACCCATGGCATATGGAGGTTCCCAGGCTAGGCGTCAAATCAGAGCTACAGCTGCCGGCCTACGCCACAGCCACAGCAACGCCAGATCCGAGCTGAGTCTTAGACCTACACCACAGCTCACTGCAGCGCTGGATCGTTAACATGCTGAGCAAGGCCAGGGATCAAACCCACAACCTCATGGTTCCTAGTCGGATTCGTTAACCACTGCGTCATGACTGGAACTCCTCTTTTTTTTTTCTTTTTAGGGCTGCACCTGAGGCATATGGAAGTTCCCAGGATAGGGGTCTAATTGGAGCTGTGGCTTTGGTTCTACATCACAGCCGTGCCAGACCTAAGCCACAGCTGCAACGTACAACACAGCTCATGGAAATGCCAGCTCATTTACCCACTGAGCAAGGCCAGGGATTGAACCCACAACTTCATGGTTACTAGTTGATGCTGAGCCACAATGGGAACTCCCTCGTGCTGTTGGTGCCCTGGATATGTTGGGGAGTGGTATTGGAGTCGACTCTCATCCTTTGGGACCCATGTTGGGTGCCCCTTCCTTCTCTAAGCACACCCCTCACTTTCTGAAACCCCATGATATTTTATACTTGGTGCCCTTAGTTCAGATGATAGAGCTGTGTGACCCTGGGCAGTCACTTAACCTCTCTGAGCCTCACGTTCCTACTCTGTACCATGGAGATAATAGGAGCTGGGAAAGACATGTGAGGAGAAGGGGGCTGCCTCACCCAGGGCCTGACCCCTGTGAGGTGGCTGAAAAGTGGCTGAGCCATGTACCCTTCACCCACCATGTCCCCCAGTGTAGCCATCCTGCTGTATCTGAGCCACAAGTATAAAGCCCCCGACCACTGGTACCCCCAGGACCTGCAGACCCGAGCCCGTGTGGACGAGTACCTGTCCTGGCAGCACACAGCCCTGCGGACTAGCTGCACCCGGACCGTGTGGCGGAAGGTGAGCCGAGAGGCGGAAGCGCTCTCAGGATGCTCAGGGACTGGTGCTTTCTGTCGAAAACATTCTGTTCAGACTTGAGACCTGAGAGTACCAAATTCTAGAGGGCCAGAGATGCTTTAGTCCAATGGACTTGTTTCCTAGAGAGGAAACCAAGGCTCAGAGGCAGGAAATGACTCCCCCAGTGGGCCTTGATTCCTGAACTGCTAGTCATTAATCCTGTGTCCTTTTGCACCTGCCAGGCTGCCTGGGAATATTGCCTTTGAGGAGAGAAGAGAATCAAACTCTCACTTTGCTACACATATACTTTCCAGGTGGGGAGGTATTAAGGGAAAAAACTCAAACTAGGAAGAAATGAGATATTTCAGTAGACATTGATTTGATTTCTGGGTTTGTAAGCATATATAAGTCTAGTAACAGTGGGAGACAAAGAAAGACGAATCACTTTTACACACTTAAACTTGTATAAGGAAAAAAAGAATTAAACAAGAAAAAACTGGGAAAGACCCTGGCAAAGATATACTAGAAAGAACTAACATTCTTATTTTTTTATTTTTTACTTTTCAGGGCTGCACCTACGGCATATGGAAGTTCCCAGGCTCGGGGTTGAATCAGAGCTGCAGCTACTGGCCTACACCACAGCCACAGCAATGCTGAATCCAAGGTGCATCTGCGACCTACACCACAGCTCATGGCAACACCGGATCCTTAACCCACTGAGCGAGGCCAGGGATCAAACCTGAATCCTCATGGATACTAGTCAGATTCATTTCTGCTGGGCCACAATGGAAACGCACAAAAATGCATTTAACTTCAGTAAAAATCAAGTAAATGCACATTAAAACACTGCAGATACCATTTTTACTTATCAAATGTGCAGAAGATTTTGAAATGTGTGGCGTGCGCAGCACACAGCAGGTGCCCTGTGCGTGAGGGAGTGTGAGCGGACCTGCTCAGGTCCTGCCACAGGTGTGAAACCACTGTTCTGGTGGCCCATTTGGCACAAAGAAGATTTCCCTAGCTTTCAAAGCTCTGGTACTGGAGGGAGCTTAGTGCATCTGAGGGCAGAATGGAGAAAAATTGAGGCCAGTGAATATAGACCTTAGCTACTAAAATTGGGGTCCATGGACCAGGAGCACGCATATCACCTGGGAGCTTGGAAATGCAGAGTCTCAGGCTCCTCCCAGGTGTATGGATTAGAAATGTACACTGGAACTACATGCATCCTTGGGAGCTTTGCATGCACTGTTTGAGAAGCCTGGGGCGGGATGGGGGGTGGGGTGGGAGAGGATGGCTGCTACCTTTTGTTGAGGCCTTTGTGTGAAGGCACTGGGGAGCCGTGGAAGGCTTTGTGCAGGGAGAAGATATGGGCAGACTGGGATTGCAGGAGGATCCCCCTGGCTGCCCGATATGAGGACCCAGGCAGAGGTGGAGGCTGTCCATGTCTGAGTAAGAGATGAGGTTGGGACTAGTGGTGGCTGTGGATGAAAAGGAGTGGATGGGAGTGAGGAGGAACCCAAAGGTCTGATAGACAGATGAGAGCAGGAGCCGGGCTGGGCCTTGGGCAGACCTTGAACCCTCTCTCTGCTGGCCCACCTACCAGATGCTGTTGCCTGTGTTCCTAGGCCAACGGGTGCCCCCTGAGACATTGGCGTCCACTCTGGCCGAGCTGGACAGGTGCCTGCAGCTGTTTGAGGACAAGTTCCTGAAGGACCAGGACTTCCTGGCTGGGCCCCACATCTCTGTGGCTGACTTGGTGGCCATCACGGAGCTGATGCATGTGAGGGCGCTGGAGTGCGATGGCCTATGGGGCTGTGGGGTATCCTGTAGCAGCTCACGTTGCCCTTTCTGTCTCGGGGGCCCTGGGTGGGTCACTTTCCTCTCTGAGTCTCAGTGTCCTTCCTCATCTCTACAAAGGGGCTTAAGGAGTTTCCTGTGGCACAGCAGGTTAAGGATTTGGCATTGTCACTGAATTGTCATTGCAGTGGCTCGGGTCGCTGCCGTGACGTGGGTTTGATCCCTGGCCTAGGCACTTCCACATGCTGTGGAGGAAGCCAGAAAGGGGGGGGGTGCTTAAAAACCCCACCCTGCACAGGCATTGAGGAGCTTCTCAGTGTTTCCTAGAAGAGACCACCCAGCCAGCCTGTGGCAGAGGAGGGAAGATCCAACCAGGGGGTCCCTAAGCCGGGTCATGCTGCCTTGTGCTTCACTGGGCCCCATCCCTCCAGCTGGCTCCCTCTCCCCCACAGCCTGTCAGCATTGGCTGCGACATCTTCAAGAGCCGGCCGAAGCTGGCTGCGTGGCGCCAGCGCGTGGAAGCCGAGGTGGGGGAGGACCTCTTCCAAGAGGCCCACGTGACCATCATGAAGGCCAAGGACCTGCCTCCAGCCGACACGGCCGTGAAGGAGAAGCTGAAGCCCGTAGCGCAGCTTTTCCTGCACTGAGTGTGGACTGGGCCTGCAGAGCCCTCTCCCCACCTCGGTTGTGAGCAAGACACCCCAGGCAGAGTCTGGTCCCCAGTGCCCTCCACACACCTGACCGGCATTCCTCCTTCTGTCTCTTCACTAACTTCACCCTTACCCCTTGCACACTGATTTCCTTGTGACCAATGGAAAGATCTTTAGTAAACACAAATTTGACTCTGGCCTTTTCCTATTTGAAACTTTCCCTGGTGCCTCACTGCCCTGAGACTAAAGGACAAAGGATAAGTGCCTGAACCCTGAACTTTGCAGTTGAGGTGTTGTCCCCATCCCTCAAACTCCCCCACCCCTGGCCAGATTTCCCACAGTAGCCAGTCATTTTCCTGCCTCCTCCCTCAATCCCCAGCCCCCAGCTACCTCCTCTGGCTTCCCGGCCTTGGCTTAGGCTATTTCCTCAGCTTACAGGCCCCTCCTTACCTTTTTTGTCTGGTCCTCCTCCTGGTCTTTTGGTATTTGTTACCATATCCTTCTGTGGGGAGAATCCTTGACCTTGCTCTAGGCCAGGTCAGGTACAGGGCTGGTTCTTTTTTTTTTTTTTTTTGTCTTTTTAGGGCTCCACCGGCAGCATATGGAGGTTCCCAGGCTAGGGGTCCAATCGGATCTACAGCTGCTGGCCTACACCACAGCCACAGTAACACCAGATCTGAGCCGCGTCTGCAACCTACACCACAGCCCACTGCAATGCTGGATCCTTAACCCACTGAGCAAGGCCAGGGATTGAACCCACAAAATCATGGTTCCCATTGGATTTGTTTCTGTTGTGCAGTGATGAGGAACTCCAGGGCTGGTTCTTGAACCTCCTTGCAGGGAGGGGAGTCTCAGGTTACCTACTGACCCCCAGGTGCTGTGGAGAGGCTTTGCTCTCCCATGCCTACTTGTAACCCAACCGCTGTCTTCTCCATGTGAAGTAAGAGTTTTAACCATGGTCACAATGCCCCCCATCCGCCGGCTGAAAGGGCAACTGCCTGCCTTTTCAGCTGTGCTGGTCACTGTACAATGCTCTTGTAACTATGTAGCAACTATAGGCCCTATGTCCAAGCCAGCAGCCCTATTAATTGTGTTCCCAGGTTACTTATCAGTTTTGCTTCTGTAACCTTGCTTGCTCAGCTTCTTAGAAGAAACACTGCTTGGGAAAGGGGGAGGTCTGGGGATGGTTACAAGACCCTGTATTGTATAAAAGTTGCTGAGAACAAAGACCTGGTGCTCAGACTTTGGAGGTGACTCCTCTGAGCCCGCACCGGTGCTGAATAAACCTTGCTATTCCAC
>PVHT021183555.1:1811053-1824760 GCA_004024745.2 Catagonus wagneri
TTTTGCTTCTGTAACCTTGCTTGCTCAGCTTCTTAGAAGAAACACTGCTTGGGAAAGGGGGAGGTCTGGGGATGGTTACAAGACCCTGTATTGTATAAAAGTTGCTGAGAACAAAGACCTGGTGCTCAGACTTTGGAGGTGACTCCTCTGAGCCCGCACCGGTGCTGAATAAACCTTGCTATTCCACATCTCCGAGTGCGTTTGTCTCCTTCCACTGCCATGGTTTCTGCAGTTTCTGCAACACATGCACCATTCTGGGTCCCAGACTTGCCACTTGTCCCTCAGGATGGTCACAGTCTAACTGTCTTGTGTCCTAGATATCTGAATCATCCAATAAATTGCTAAGGAGATAGGGTCATGGACAGACAGAGCCTCAGCCTGCCTGCTTCCCATGGAGGTTCTTTTATTTTTTGTTTTTTAATCTTTTGGCTGCACCTGCAGCGTGTGGAAGTTCCTGGACCAAGGATTAGACTTGTGCCACAGCAGCTACTTGAACCACTGTAGTGACTGTGCTGAACCCTTAACCTGCTAGACCACAAGGGAACTCTGGAGGCTCCTTAAATGTGCACACTTACATAGAATTTGAGATGGATAACTGAAATTGTTCACATACATGTACAGGATTTCATTTACAATTCAAACAACTTTGCAGCATTGATGAGGGTGTCATGTTTAGTCTCATCAACAGACTTCCATTATTTATTTATTTTATTTATTTTTGCCTTTTATCATTTTAGGGCCGCACCCGCGGCATGTGGAGGTTCCCAGGCTAGGGGTCTAATCGGAGCTGCAGCCACCGGCCTACGCCGTAGCCACAGCAACGCAGGATCTGAGCCGCCTCTGCAACCTACACCACAGCTCACGGCAATGCCGGATCCTTAACCCACTGAGCAAGGCCAGGTCAAGAATCTGCAACCCCATGGTTCCTAGTCCGATTCGTTAACCGCTGCGCCACGACGGGAACTCCCAGACTTCCATTTTTTAAAATAACACCTTTTATTTCACTTGAAAAAATATAAAGTCCTGTAAACATTGCTGGTAATTCAATTGGGACCCGGTTCTTGCTCCCCAGGTGGGCGGTCCTTCACCTTGAGCATCCGCACGAATGGGCCCCAAGGCAGAGGTCCCTAAGGATCAGGGTAGGGATGCAGTGAGCCCGGGGTTCTCTGCCCGCCCTATTGGAGTCCACACTTGCCACCAGGTCTCCTGATCTAGACCTGTGCAGATTCCCACATCGAACGTGAAGTTTCCTGACTCTGACACAGAGGTAACTTATCCAAAACTTTTAAGCCTCCGTGACGTCGTAAGGTTATTAGGGTGGAGCCTGGGGAAGGGTGGTTTAGGGGGTATTTAGCCATCTAAATACTGTCTAAGATGCAGACGACCACAGTCTCAAGAGGAAGGGAAACCGGTTACAGCCAAGGCGCACGGGGAGTGGGCGGGACCCGGCGCGTGGGCGGGGCTGGGCCCTGGCCCTGCCAAAGTCCCTTTGGGGATGGGGTTACGCGGTGAAGGCCAGGCTACCGCAATTCCGGAAATCAGCGCTGGCGCTTGCGGAGCTTGGTTGCTGAGGCCGGGGGTGTGGTCTAGGCAGCCCATCGGATGGCACTGCCTGCCCATCCAGCCAATGAGAGGCGGGTTTCCGCGGTGCCCCGCCCCTGAGCCCTGTGGCCTGACTCTCGTGACACCAACCTGTACTCGGCCGGTCCTTCTCTCTGGCCGCTGTTTGCGCGACTTCGTACTAGACATGCCGTTCGTTGAGCTGGACACGAACTTGCCCGCCGACCGCGTGCCCGCAGGACTGGAGAAGCGGCTCTGCGCAGCCACCGCCTCCATCCTGGGCAAGCCTGAGGACGTGAGGATGGGCTGGGAAACAGGGGGGCGGGAGTAGGTTGGTGACCGGGGTTGGGCTCTGTCCGCGTACATCTTCCCCACCATGACCCCGACTCTTCCGCGCTCGTTCTCCGCCCGCCAAGCTCTGAACTCTGGCCTCATCCCCACGTTTGCTCTGTGTCGCCTTGCCCAGTCGTGACCCCGACGTGACCTTCAAGGACCCCGGCGCGTGCTCCCAGGCCTGATCCCTCGGGGCCGGGCCCCCGCACTCCCCGGTCCTCAGCACGATCCCAGTCTATACCGGCTTCAAGCGAAACTTTTGTGTCCCCGCAGCGCGTGAACGTGACGGTGCGGCCCGGCCTGGTCATGGCAGTGAATGGCTCGGCAGAGCCTGCCGCGCAAATGCTCGTCTCCTCCATCGGTGTGGTGGGCACGGCAGAGGAGAACCGCGGCCACAGCGCCGGCTTCTTCGAGTTCCTTACCAAGGAGCTGGACCTAGCCCAGGACCGGTGCGTAGGAGCTGGAGAGGACTCTTGGGACTGTTGTGCACGACTGAGGGCAGGGATTCCACCTCAGGGCTTCTCCTAAGGCTAGGGGGAAAAAAAAATTCCTTACCCTGTCGTGAGAAAGGCCTGGTGCAGTAGGGCCCTGGTGGTGGGTCCACCTTCAGTGTGGTAGTAGAATTGTATGGTTTCCTGCCTCTGCAGTGATCCCAGTGAACCTGTGCAGGGTGTGGCCTTTTGGACCTCAGGGCTTCCATCTGTAAAGTAGGAAGGCTTTTCCTTTTTTTTTGTTTTTTGTTTTTTGCATTTTAGGGCCGAACCCGCGGCATGTGGAGGTTCCCAGGCTAGGGGTCGAATCGGAGCTACAGCTGCCAGAGTAAGCCACAGCCACAGCAATGCCAGATCCGAGCCGCCTGCAACCTACATCACAGGTCCCAGCAACGCCAGGTCGGTAACCCACTGAGCAAGGCCAGGGGTCGAACCCGCAACCCCATGGTCCCTAGTCGGATTTGTTAAGCACTGCGCCACTACGGAAACTCCAGGAAGGCTTTTCTTTAAGGGCTCCCTGGGGGCACTGCATGGATGGCAGTACACTGTACCTGCCTTGGCACCTGACCGGGTAGGATATTGTTACCGTGACAAAACCATAGCCACTTATTATCTGTCTTCAGGTTTCTCCAGGCCTTAGGAACACAGGAGTAATTTTCTAGAACTTCTCCAAGCTGGTCAGGAGGAATTCTGAATATGTCCTGAGTGTGTGACCTTTGGGCCTATGGCCCAACCAGGTCCCAGATGAGATGCCATGGAGTAGTGGAAAGAGCATTGTCCTGAATGTCTGGAGATCTGGGAATGTCAGCTGGGGACCCAAACAGGCCTGGAAATGACCGTCTCTGGTCTGTAGCCTTCTCTTCTATAGATAGAGACACGGATTAGATAATCCCCTGGAAGCCCCTACAGCTCCCAAATCTGGGCTTCTGTGGCATGGTTAAAGTTTCTTCTTGGGTGAAAAATATCCCTGAGTCAAGTCCATGCCTATGAGGGACTAAGCGCATGAGCAGCTTGAAGGAACCTTCCAGAATGGAACCTTTGCTGGCCCAGAAAGGCTGGTGAAGTGTGATCACTTCAGGGGGGTACTCAGACCTGGTCCTTGGGCTGGGGAGGAATAATAATTCTAACAATGATAAGAACGTGTAATTTGCTGTGTGCCAGATACTCTGTTGGTAACTTACATCCATGATCCTTAGACATTTTGTCCCCTTCTCCACACCCCACATGTGGACATGCCATCCCCATGAAGTGGATACTGCCATTATGCCTATTTACAGATGGGAAAACTGAGGTTGTCACATATACCTTCCCGGCTCCAGGCTATCTCAAGTATCCTGTTTTTTACAAGGAATTACCTATCACTTCTGAGAAAGGGGCATATTCACTCACTCCACAGACATCCTGGGAGCTGGGGGTGGGGGTGGGGGGACTGGTGTCACACTGAGCCTGGCCTTCTTGAGCTAGGCTTTGAGAAAACAGCTGGCTGGAACACTGCACATGCCCCCAGGGAGCCTGCAATTTGAAAGAGAGCCCCCCCCCCTTCTGAACCCACAAGCAGAGCAGACAGTGGCCACAGAGGCTGTTGAGTGTCCTGGGTGGGTGATGAGGTTGTGCTGTCACCATCCTGCCCTAACATGCCTACTCCCCTGTCCAGGGTTGGGGGGAGAGCATTATTGGGGTGAGGCAAGCTTTTCAAGTGCCTGGTGGGCTAGGTCAGGCTGGCCTGGGTGCCGTGCCCTTGGTGGGAGTGCCTGGTAAGAGGTCTTGAAATGAGGCATTTGCCAAGGAGCTGATGACATCTTTTTCTCTGTCTCCTGAAGGATAATTATCCGCTTTCTCCCTTTGGAGCCCTGGCAGATTGGAAAGAAAGGGACAGTCATGACTTTTTTATGATTGGCAAGGAGGGCATCCAGGACATCTGTGAGCTGGCAGCCCCTTCCAGAGAGGCCTTCCGTCAGAGTGAGGGTCTGATGGATGCTAGCTTCTGGCACCCCCATGTCTAGACATGCCTATGACCTCACATGACAAATAAACAAAAAAAGCTTTGTTTCTCAAACATGACCTTTCTGCCTCCCTTTACTCTCCCCAGCATTCTGGGCCACCCTGGGCAGCAGGGATTGTTTATCAGGTGGGGAACCTTAGGGGACCTGGGAGGTGGGGTGTTTCTGTCTTATATATCGGCTGCTCAAGTCTGAAGCTTGGGAGTTCCCGTCGTGTTTCACCGGAAACGAATCCAACTAGGAACCATGAGGTTGCGGGTTTGATCCCTGGCCTTGCTCAGTGGGTTAAGGATCTGGCATTGCCGTGAGCTGTGGTGTAGGTCACAGACACGGCTCAGATCTGCCATTGCTGTAGCTGTGGCATAGGCCAGTGGCTACAGCTCTGATTAGACCCCTAGCCTGGGAACCTCCATATGACGCAGGTGTGGCCCTAGAGGGAATAAAAAAGTCTGAGACTTGGAGGGCTCAGCCTGCTCCATGCCCATGTTCAGGTTAGTGGGGAGGGGCTGGCATCTGGTCTAGCCTGGGATTTCCTGCAGACTATGCTGACCAGATGTTCCTATCCTCAGTGTTTTTTTTTTTTTTTGTCTTTTTGTCATTTTAGGACTGCACCTGTGGCATGTGGAGGTTCCAGGCTAGGGGTCTAACAGGAGCTGTAGCCGCGGCCTATGCCACAGTCACAGCAACAGCAACATGGGATCTGAGCCGAATCTGCAACCTACACCACAGCTCACGGCAATGCCGGATCCTTAACCCACTGAGCAAGGCCAGGGATCAAAGCCGCAACCTCTTGGTTCCTAGTCAGATTCGTTTCTGCTGAGCCACGACGGGAACTCCCCTATCCTCAGTCTTGACAGTTCACAGCCCATGGACTGCTGTGCCTGGGAGGGGAGCAGGGGGGCTGGGCTTCAGGGACCTTCCCAGGGCCCTGCCAAACTCCATGTCCCATGAATCTTGCTGATAATTCTGTTACTGTGTGTCTTGTGAAACCCATGGTCCAGGATGGCCAACCTGGAAATGGCTGTCTTTAGAAATGAATGGCTGTCTTTAGAATGAATAAGTTCCCACCCCCATATCTAAAGACCAAATCCTGCTTTGGCATTTCAGAGGATATACAGGTGGGGTGTGGGAGGGCCGAAGGATGTCTCCTCAGTTTCCTTCCAGATTTTTTTTGGGGGGGTCTTTTTAGGGCTGCACTTGCAGCATATGGAAGTTCCCAGGCTAGGGGTCAAATTGGAGCTGTAGCCGCCAGCCTACGCCATAGCCATAGCATCTCAGGATCCCAGCCGCACCTGTGACCTACAGTGCAGGTCACAGCAACCCCAGATCCTTAACCCACTGAGTGGGGCCAGGGATCGAACCCATGTCCTCATGGATACTAGTCTGGTTCATTACCAGTGAACCACACTTGGAACTCCATCCTGCCAACATGGATGTCCTGCTTCCCAAAGGGACATGGGGAATGTTTGTGGGTTGAATATAGATGAATGGTTGAAGTGCCCAAGGAGGGATTCAGGCTTAACCCTTGCCACCCCAATCTCTCATCTCCAATGTAGTGACCAGCCCCTCCACCAGCTTGGCAGTATCTCTGCCCATTGTGCTCCTGAGCTTTGCTGCTTAACACCAGACTGCATGATGCTCCTGCATAGCCTGCACTCTTTCTCAACTCTAAACCCTTGCCACGAAGCTCCCTGGTGTTTGGACCACCTTTCCTATCTTTTTTTCTTTGAAAAATTCTTTTTTTGCTTTTTAGGGCTACACTTGAAGCATATGGAAGCTCCCAGGCTAGGGGTCGAATCGGAGCTACAGCTGCTGGCGTTTACCACAGCCACAGCAACATGGGACCTGAGCCGTGTATGCCTTATTTGGGCCGCAACCCTGGCATGTGGAGGTTCCCAGGCTAGGGGTCTAATTGCAGCTGTAGCCATGGCCTACTCCGTAGCCACAGCAATGTGGGATCCGAGCCGCGTCTGCAACCTACACCACAGCTCATAGCAACACCAGATTCTTAACCCTCTGAGCGAGGCCAGGGATCAGACCCGCAACCTCATGGTTCCTAGCTGCACTCTTTTACGCTGCGACACAATGGGAACTCCCCACATTTTTCTCAATTGTTTTACTCCAGATCATCTTTCAGGGGGTGGGAGCTGCATCCATGGCTGCAAGTCATCCATGAAACTTTGAAACCATCTACTTATGCTCTATTCAGAGCTCCTGACCCCTGCCCAGGTTATAATCCTCTCAAAATCAAGACTGGTGACAATTATTTTTGTACCTCCTGGCATATCATTAAAGTTTTACTGTATTGAATTGAGTTCTTCAGCATGATTTTACAGTCTTTAAATAAAGTCAGAGAAAGGCATGAGATTCGTCTTTTTTTTTTTTTGGCCAGGCTAACAATTTGTGGAAGTTCTCCGGATCAGGGATCAAACTCAAGCCACAGCAGTGACAACGCCAGGTTCTTAAACTGCTGAGCCACCAGGGAACTCCTAACATTCACTCTTATTTAAATCATACTTGCTGGACTCACGCACCTATAAATCTGAACCAGTATGAAACCCTTCTCTAAAATGCTTAACTCCCAAGTGCGTAACAGTCCCAGCCAGTTGTCAGAAACCCTCTTCCCGGCTTTTAAATTCTGCTGCTCCCTCCCCGGCCCGTTCTACTCCCCACTCCACTACCCGCCTCCCGCCCCAAGTCCTCTTTTATTCAATAGTTGGTTGTATCTGGTTTTTAGACTTCAAATCCTTTTCGGAAAAAGCTGAGGCACGGGCATAGGAATGAGAATGCTTTTACTCTCTTGACCCCGCCAAGTGTCCTCAGGTTTCCACGGCTTTCGTAGCACCTGCTGCAGTTGGAACACGCTGCAGCCAATTACTTAGCAGGTGCAGTGCGACGACCTGCAGCTCTGCGCCTGGGGGCTCTCAAGGTTCCTGCGCGCCGGCTCTCGGGACGGCGCGTGCGGGCTCGCTGATTGGATAGCGGAGCCGGCACCCGAGCCAATGGGAGCGCGCCTTGTTGTCAGGCGCTCAGCCGTCCGGCGCGGGCGGGGGTCGGGCTGACGGCCTGTTGCCGTGGAGACGCCTCGTGAGTTCGCGGGCTGCGGGTTTGGGGCGGCCCCGGGCGGGGGTGTGGTGCTGAGGAGCGGCTGGCTAGGGGCTCCTCGCTGGAAAACCGAGGCCTGGAGCCCGAGCGGCCGAGCCAGGCCTCAGTGCCGCGGAACCTCTTGGCGGCTCCCCCTCCGCCTGGGGGCCTGGGAGGGGCTCCGCCTGGGGCCGGGGTCTCAGGAACGCAGTGGGGCTCTCAGGAACTCAGCTGTCCGCTCTGCGGCCGTGGGGCCGGGCCCCGCGCCCACCCTTGCCGCGCGTCCTTCCACTTCACCTTCGCGGCGGCTCTGCGTGGCGGGCACCAGGTGGGCGCCCCTCGCGGGATGAGGACTGAGGCCGAGAGGTGGTGCCGCCACTTGTCCCAAGTCCCCAGCTCCCCAGCAGGCCAGCCGACTCAAGAGTAAAAGCCTGGACCCACTGCCTCCCCGGAGGTAGCCAGGTGGAGCTTCCTGACGCTGGCAGGTGTCTGCACAGGCGGCTTTGGGGTTTCCTTCACCCCTTGGGTTACTGCAGGGCCTACTGTGTATGCGGATTCCGAGCGGCTGGGGTTCCTTCTCTGAGACTGATAACTGTGGTTAGGACCCATGTATCCTCAGAGACGTCTGGTTCAGGGGTCAGCAAACTTAGATTGTAAATAGAATAATTTTCATGATGTTATTCCTTGTGACAATAATGCGTGTAATTGTGCTTATAATGGGGGGGCATAGTTTGCTGAGCTCTGTTGCTGTATTGTGGACACAAAGACAGTTCCTAAAAGTTAAGTGTTTCAAGAAAATTTTGCTTAGGGACACTGAAGTTGCAATTATATATGTTTTCAATAATTTTCATGTGTCACGAACGTTTCAACCATTTAAAAATGTAAAAAGTGAGAGTTCTCCCCATTGTGCTGTGGCTTGTGCTATAGTGTCTTGGGTTGCTTCAGAGGCAGGGATTCAGTTCCCCGCAGTGGGTTAAAAGGATCCAGCTTCCGGGCAGCTTCAGGGTAGGTCCCAGCTGTGGTTCAGATTCAATCCCTGGCCTGGGAACTTCCATATGCCATGGGTGTTTTAAAAAAAAAGAAAGAAAAAAAAGAAAAGAAAAAGCCATTCTTTGCTCTTGAGCTGTGCAGAAACTGTGGGCTAGGTAGCTTGTAGACCCCTGGTGTAGCCCAAAGTCTCATACAGTAGAGGGGAATGATCTAGAGACAGGCATCTGATGCCATGTCAGTCACATGGCCCAGGCTTCTACAATCCCAGGCCAGAACATGCTAAGAAACATCACCCCTTATCATTGGATCCGGGTGAGGTACTCAGGCTGTGCTGTTGTCATGTGTTTTGAGGGCCATGAAGACTGTACTACAAAGATTTTGGGGAGTTCCCGTCGTGGTGCAGAGGAAGTGAATCCGACTAGGAACCATGAGGTTGCGGGTTTGATCCCTGGCCTTGCTCAGTGGGTTAACGATCTGGTGTTGCCATGAGCTGTGGTGTAGGTTGCAGATGTGGCTCGGATTCTGTGTTGCTGTGGCTGTGGCGTAGGCCAGCGGCTGTAGCTCCGATTAGACCCCTAGCCTGGGAAACTCCATATGCTGCAGGTGCAGCCCTAAAAAAAAAATGACAAAAAGACAAAAAAAAAATCAGTAAAAATTTTGGAAACTCATGAGGTTTAAGTCCTGAATGTGCCTTTTTCTTTTTTTTAATTTTATGGCTCCACCTGTGGCACATGGAAGTCCCAGGCTAGGGGTTGAATTGGAGATGTAACTGCTGGCCTATACCACAGCCACAGCAACGTGGGATCGCGTTGCTCATGGCAACACCAGATCTGTAACCCACTGAGTGAGGCCAGGAATTGAACCTGCGTCCTTATGGATGCTGGTCACATTCATTAACTGCTGAGTCACAATGGGAACTCCTCAGTTCTTTTTAGATATAAGGACCTTTCTTCTGCTGCTGGTTGGGTGGTTGTCACTTCTAGTTTTAAGGTATTAGAGGGTGTTGTTTTATTTTTTAATCTTTAAAAAATTTAAAAAATTGATTTTTATTTTTTCCATTACAACTGGTTTACAGTGTTCTGTCAACTTTCTACTGTACAGCAAGGTGACCCAGTCACACATGCATTCTTTTTTCTCACATTATCATGCTCCATCATAAGTGACTAGATATAGTTCCCAGTGCTATACAGCAGGATCACATTGCTTATCTGTTCCAAAGACAATAGTTTGCATCTGTTAACCCCCAATTCCCAATCCATCCCACTCTGTCCCCCTTCCTCTGGCAACCACAAGTCTGTTCTCCATGTCCATGATTTTCTGTTCTGTGGAAAGATTCATTTGTGCCATATATTAGACTCCAGATATAAGTGATATCATATGGTATTTGTCTTTCTCTTTCTGACTTCACTTGGTATGAAAGTCTCTAGTTCTATCCATGTTGCTGCAAATGGCATTATTTTGTTCTTTTTTATGGCTGAATAGTATTCCATTGTATATATATACCATATCTTCTTAATCCAGTAATCTGTCAATGGACTTTTAGGTTGTTTCCACGTCTTGGCTATTGTGAATAGTGATGCAATGAACATGCGGTTGTGAGTGTCTTTTTCAGGGAAAGATTTGTTCAGATATATGCCCAAGAATGGGATTGCTGGGTCATATGGTAGTTCTATGTATAGTTTTCTAAGGTACCTCCATACTGTTTTCCATAGTGGTTGTACCAATTTACATTCCCACCAACAGTGCAGGAGGGTTCCCTTTTCTCCACACCTTCTCCAGCATTTGTTATTTGTGGAGTTATTAATGATGGCCATTCTGACTGGTGTGAGGTGGTACCTCATAATAGTTTTGACTTGCATTTCTCTAATAATCAGTGATGTTGAGCATTTTTTCATGTGCTTTTTGGCCATATATATATCTTCTTTGGAGAAATGTCTATTCAGGTCTTTTGCCCATTTTTCAATTGGGTTGTAGGCTTTTTTGCTGTTACATTGTGTAAGTTGTTTGTATATTTTAGAGATTAAGCCCTTGTTAGTTGCATCATTTGAAACTGTTTTCTCCCATTCTGTAAGTTGACTTTTTGTTTTTTTTAAGGTTTCCTTTGCAGTGCAAAAGCTGGTCTGTTTGATTAAGTTCCATTGGTTTATTTTTGCTTTTATTTCTGTTGCTTTGGGAGAGAGTGTTGTTTTTAATGTTTGTACTTTATAGAAGGTATTCTCTTGGTGACCTGATATAGGATCACTTCCTGTGAGTGTGCTGTGGGCCCTGGAGAAGAGTGGTATCTGTTGTCAGGGGTTAGAATTTGGTAACATCTCTATAGCTCTCCTCTGTTTGCTTTGTCGTTTAGATCTTCTGTCTCCTTTCTTATTTCTTCTCCACTGGATCTGTCTTGTACTGAGAGGGGCGAGTGAGTCTCTTACTAGCACGTTTCTTTTTTTTTTTTTTTTTTGGCGTTTTAGGGTGTCACCTCTGGCATGTGGAGGTTCCCAAGCTAGGGGTCTAATTGGAGCTGTTACTGCCGGCCTACACCAGAACCACAGCAACGCCAGATCCGAGTCACGTCTGCAACCTACACCACAGCTCACAGCAATTCCGGATCATTAACCCACTGAGTGAGGCCAGGGATCGAACCCGCAACCTCATGGTTCCTAGTCGGATTCGTTTCCGCTGCGCCACGACGGGAACTCCACTAGCACGTTTCTATCTGTATTGTCTAGCATCTCCTGTGGCTTCTGTTTCTTAAGGTCAGTTGCTATGTGGAGTTCCTGTTGTGGCTCTTAGTTACCCAACTAGTATCTGTGAGGATGCGGGTTTGATCCCTGGCCTCGATCAGTGGGTTAAGGATCTGGTGTTGCCGTGAGTTATGATGTAAGTCAGAAGATGTGGCTCGGATCCTGCATTGCTGTGACTGTGGTGTAGGCCAACAACTGCAGCTCTGATTTTACCCCTGGTCTGAGAACGTCCATATGCCACAGGTGCAGCCCTAAAAAGCAAAAAAAAAAAAAAAAAAAAAAAAAGAAAAGAAAAAATGGTTGCTGTGTTATTTGGTGTATTTTTTTTTTTTGTTTGTTTTTTTTTTTGCTTTTTCTGTGGCTGTACTTGTTGCATATGCATATGGAGGTTCCCAGGCTAGGGGTCTAATTGGAGCTATAGCCGCGGACCTATGCCACGGCCACAGCAACGCGGGATCTGTGCTGTGTCTGCAGCCTACACCACAGCTCACGGCAACACCGGATCCTTAACCCACTGATCAAGGCCAGGGATCAAACCTGCAACCTCATGGTTCCTAGTCAGATTTGTTAACCACTGAGCTGCGACGGGAACTCAAGGTGTATATTCTTAAATATATCATCAATGTGAATTGTGCCTTTGGTCACATTTAATAACATTTGGGCTTGAATTATACTTTGTCTTATATCTGAATCTTTCCCCTGCACTCTTAAAAAATTGTATTTATTTGTGCTAAAATGTTTTATAGTTCTTAAATTTAATTCAATAAGTTAAACTATTTGAGCTTTTCTAGGGTGTATAGCTCTATGACTTTTAACACATGCATAGATTTGTGTAACCATCACCCCAATCAGGATTCAGAACAGTCCTGTCACCCCCAAACACCCTGATAGACACACTTCCCTTATGCCTGACCACCACTGAAGTGTTTTTTATCTTTTCAAAATGGCATGCAAGTTCCTGTCATGGCACAGTGGAAACGAATCCGACTAGGAACCACCAGGTTGTGGGTTCGATCCCTGCCCTTGCTCAGCGGGTTAAGGATCCAGCATTGCTGTCACAGACGTGGCTCGGATTTGGCATTGCTGTGGCTCTGGTGTAGGCCGTTGGCTAAGGCCCCTAGCTTGAGAACCTCCATATGCCACAGGTGTGGCCCTAAAAAGGAAAAAAAAAAAAAAAGAACAAAAACCTTTGGAGTTCCCGTTATGGCTCAGCGGTTGACGAATCTGACTGGCATCCATGAAGATGCAGGTTCAATCCCTACCCTCGCTCAGTGGGTTAAGGAACTGGCGTTGCTGTGAACTGTGGTGTAGGTCGCAGACGTAGCTCAGATCTGGTATTTCTGTGGCTGTGGCGTAGGCCAGAGGCTGGAGCTCTGATTGCACGCCTAGTCTAAGAACCTCTATATGCCGCGAGTGCGGCCCTAAAAAAGCCAAAAAAAAAAAAAAAAAAAAAACCCCAAAACCAAAAATGGCATGTAAATAGAATCATACCATAGGCAACCTTCTGAGACTGGCTTCTTCACTCAGCATAATGACCTTGAGATTCATGAACACTGAAAAATGTATTGACTGTTCTTTAATTGGTGAGCATATTGCATTGTATCAGTAGTGTCCTGCTGAGCAGTACCTATCTGTCACACCAGGTTATCTATCCGTTCACCTGTTGAATGGTGTTGGGGTTGTTTTTAGTTTTCGGTGATTTGAGTGGAGCTGATATAAACATTTACATGCAGACGTGTGGATGTTTTTCTAGGGTAGATAACTGGGTGTGAGATTGCTGTGTTAAATGGTACTTGTATGTTTTACCTTATGAGAAACTGTTTTACAGCATGGCTGGACCACTTTGCATTCCTCTTAGCAATGTATGAGAGTTCTGGTTGCTCTGTGTCCTGACTGGAACTTAGTATTATCATTGAGAAAAGGAAATTGGCCGTGCTAATATGTGTAGTGGTATTTCATCACGGTGTTAATTTACATTTCTCTCATGTCTAATGATGTTGAACATCTTTTTTTTTTAGGGCTGCACCCGTGGTATATGGAGATTCCCAGGCTAGAGGTCCAGTTGGAGCTACAGCTGCCGGCCTACACCACAGCCACAGCAACACAGGATCCGAGCTGCGTCTGCAACCTGCACCACAGCTCACGGGAATGTCAGATCCTTAACCCACTGAGAGAGGCCAGGGATCAAACCTGCAACCTCATGGTTCCTAGTCAGATTTGTTTCTGCTGTGCCATGATGGAAGCTCCATTGAACATCTGTTAGTACACTTATTTGCAATCTGTATATCTTCTTTGGTGAGGTGTCTGTTCAAATCTTTTACTCAGTTTTTCTTTTTTGGCCACACCTGCAGCATGCAGAAGCTCCCAGGCCAGAGATCAAACCCATACCACAGCAGCAGCCTGAGCCACTGCAGTGACAATACTGGATCCTTAACCCACTGAGCCACAAGGGAACTCCCCTTGCTCACTTTTTAATTGATAATTTAAATTTATTTTTTAATTTTAAAAATTAATTAG
>PVHT021183555.1:1824860-1923211 GCA_004024745.2 Catagonus wagneri
ATCCCTGCCCTTGCTCAGTGGGTTAACGATCCGGCGTTGCCGTGAGCTGTGGTGTAGGTTGCAGACGCGGCTCGGATCCCGCGTTGCTGTGGCTGCGGCGCAGGCCAGTGGCCACAGCTCCGATTAGACCCCTAGCCTGGGAACCTCCACATGCCGCGGGTGCGGCCATAAACCCGCGGCCATAAAATGACAAAAAAAAGGCAAAAAAAAAAATTAATTAGTTAATTAGTTATTTTTGGCTGCCCTGCGGCATATGGAACTCCTGGACCAGGGATCAGACCACAGTCGATCTCACAGTTGATCGGAGCCCCCTAAGCCACAGCTGCAGCAATGCTGTATTGCTGTCCCACTGTGCCAGGCATTAAACCTGCGTCCAGTGACTTCCAAGACCCTGCCGATCCCATTGTGCCAAACTGGGAACTCCTATTTTATTTTATTTTTATTTATTTATTTTTTTCTTTTGTCTTTTTAGGGCCACACCTATGGCATATGGAGGTTCCCAGGCTAGGGGTTGAATTGGAACTGTTGCTGCCAGCCTACGCCAGAGCTACAGCAATGCCAGGTCTGAGCCGCGTATGCAACCTACACCACAGCTCACAGCAATGCCGGATTGTTAACCCACTGAGCAATGCCAAGGATCGAACTCGCAACCTTGTGGTTCCTAGTTGGATTCGTTTCCTCTGTGCCACAACAGGAACTCCCTATTTTATTTTTTTAAATTAAAAAATTTTTATTAAAGTATATTTGATTTACATGTGTCAATTTCTACTGTAGAGCAAAGTGATCCAGTCATATATACATATACGTTCTTTTTCTCATATTCTTTTCCATCATGTTCTGTCACAAGAGATTGGATATAGTTTCCTGTTCTATACAGCAGGACCTCATTGCTTTTCCATTCTAAATGTAATATTTTACATCTACTAACCCCAAACTCCCAGTCCATCCCTCTCCTTTCCCCTCCCCCTTGGCAACCACAAGCCTGTTCTCTATGTGAGTCTGTTTCTGTTCTGTAAATTAGTTCATTTGTGCCACATTTTAGATTCCACATGTAAGTGATATCATGTGGTATTTGTCTTTCTCTTTCTGACTTACTTCACTTAGTATCAAAATCTCTAGTTGCTGCAAATGGCATTAACTCATCGTTTTTTATGTCTGAGTAGTATTCCGTTGTGTGTTATGTACCACATCTTCTTACTCCATTCATTTGTGTTGGGCATTTAGGTTGTTTCCATGTCTTGGTTATTGTGAATAGTGCTGCAGTGAACACGCGAGTGGGTGCATGTGTCTTTTTGTGAATTGTAGTTTTATCTGGATAAATGCCCAGGAGTGGGATTGCTGGATCATATGGTAGTTCTATGTATAGTTTTCTAAGGTACCTCCATATTGTTTTCTATAGTGGTTGTACCAATTTACATTCCCACCAGCAGGGCAGGAGGGTTCCCTTTCCTCCACACCTTCTCCAGCATTTGTTATTTGTAGACCTGTTTATTAATTATAGCCATTCTGACTGGTGTGAGCTGGTGCCTCATTGTCCTTTCGATTTGTTTAAATTGGTAACATTTAAAAAAATGTGGCAAGATAGGTAAAACATAAAAAGGTTGCCATTTTAACTGCTGAAAATGTACAGTGTTATATAACTATCACCACCAGCTATTTCCAGAAAGTTTTCATCACCCCAAATAGAAACTCTACCCGTAGGCAGTAGCTTCTGATTCGCCCCTCCCTGAGAGCCTGGCCATGGCCATTCTTCTTTCCCTCCCTATGAATATGCCTGTGCTGGGTGCCTCATGTAAGTGGAATCATACAGCATTTGCCCATCTGTGACTGACTTCTTTCACTGACATCATGTCCTCAAGGTTCATCCATTTTGTAGCCTGGGTCAGAATTTCCTTCCTCTTTAAGGCTGAATCATATAACATTGTAACAATAAAGTACATTTTGTTTATCTGTCCATCAGTGCACACCTGGGTTGCTTCCACCTTTTGACTATTGTGTTTTTTGGCTTTTTTTTTTTAGGGCCACACCCACAGCATGTGGAGGTTCCCAGGCTAGTAGTCCAATCGGAGCTGTAGCCACCGGCATACACCATAGCCACAGCAATGCCAGAACCGAGCTGTGTCTGCGATCTATATACAACAGCTCACGGCAACGCCGGATCCTTAACCCACTGAGACCAGAGATCGAACCCACTACCTCATGGTTCCTAGTCGGATTTGTTTCTGCTGTGCCACGACGGGAACTCCCACCTTGTGACTATTGTGAATAATGCTGCTGTGAGCTATGATTATGAATAATGCTGATATATGTGTAATATCTGCTTTCAGTTCTTTGTGTTATTTACCTGCCCAGAGGCGGGATTGCTGGCTCTTGTAACTTTATGTTTAATTTTTTAAAGGAAACTCTATACAATTTGCCACAGTGGCTGCCTTATTTTACATTCCTACCAGCAATGCACAAGGGTTCCAGTTTCTTCACATCCTCACCAACACTTGTTATTTTCACACACACGTATACACACCAACGCTTGTTATTTTCTGTGTATATGTGTGCGTGTGCCTTTGTGTATGTGTGTGTGTTTTCTTTTTTGGCCATGCTTGCAGCATATGGAACTTCCCAGGCTGGGTTCAAATTCAAGCTTAAGCTGTGACCTACACCACAGCAATGGCAATGCTGGATCCTTAACCCACTGTGCCACAGCAGGAACTCCTGAGTGTGTTTTATATTTTATTTTATTTTATTTATGGCCGCACCCCTGGCATATGGAAGTTTCTGGGCCAGCAATTGAATCTGAGCCACAACTGTGACCTAAACCACACCTGTGGCAATGCTGGATCCTTTAACTCACTGTGTTGGGCTGGGGATTGAACCCATACATTCACAGTGACTTGAGTGGCTGCACTTGGATTCTTAACCCACTGTGTCATGGTGGGGACTTCCCGAGTGTGTTTTAAGTAATAGTCTGGGTGCAGGGTTTTAGTGCCATATTTCTACTTTTCTCTGGTCTTTTTCTCTCTGAATTGAATGGTGGTCACAGTGTCTGTCATACATGGTTGATGGTGAAGCAGCAGTTTCCAGAGTTAATCGGCAGCATTCTTTTTTTCTAAATGTGGAACCTGGAAATAAAGTAGCAGTCAGCCTAGTGGAGGTTTGAGTCTTTTTTTGTCTGTGAGGAGGACTGTCCTGTCTTCCTTGTGGAAGCCCACGAGAGCCCAGAGCACCACGTGGAAGCCTTGCTGTGATCTCTGTTGCCAGTAGTGCTAGTCACTTTAGTTTATACCAGGGAAGCACGGGTTCAGTCTGTTAACAAGGCTCCTTCCCAGTGCCTGCTGGGCCCTGCCAGGGCCCTCTGCCAGCTTTCCACCTGGGACTCTTTCTGGCTCCTCTCTGCCCTCCCTGGCTGGTTTGGGGGTGCTTCCCCTCAGGCCAGAACCCTGGTGTTATCTGGAACCCTTGCTGCCCCTCCAGGCTCCCAGGGTCCCAGTTCTATAGATGCCTCCGGAATGTGTGCCCTCCGTCCGCACTTCAGCTGCCCTAGCCAGGCTCCCGGAGTCTCTTTGTTACTAACAGCACCTGAGTCACAGACCGGACAGCTCAGCTCTGTAAGGGGCTTCAAGATTCAGTGAGTTTAGTATAGCCACACAGTTGTGGATCCATCACCACAATCAATTGTGGGGCATTCTCTTCACCCTGGAGAGAAACCCTGACTCTGTCAGTGGTCCCTCCCCGTCTGTCCCGCTGCCCCTGCCTGCTCTCTGCTTTCTTTTTCTGTAGATTCGCCTGTTCTGGATGTTTTGTGTAAATGGAGTCAGATAATATGTGGCCTTTGTGACTGGCTTCTTTCATGTAGCATGTTTTCAGGGTTCATACACCATGTAGCAAGTGTCACTACTTCAGTCTGTTTTATGACTGACTGAGAATCCATTGTATGGACAGGCTGCAGTTTCTTTATCTGTTTATCACTTGACACACGTTTGGTTTGTTTCCACTTATTTTTTTTTCTGTCATGAGTAATGCTGCCATGAACATTCGTGGACAAGTGTTGGTGTGGACATGTTCCCATTTCTCTCGGGTGAATGCCTAGGAATAGCATTTCTGTGTTCGCCATCCTGAGCAGCTGCCAAGACTGCTTTCCGCAGCAGCTGCCCTAGGTCTCATTCCCAGCAGCAGTGGGAAGTTCTGAGGTCTCCACATCCTCACAAATCCTGTCATTTTTTGCAGGTTTCACACTGGTCTGCCTACCTCTAATTTTTTTCCCTTTATATTTCCTAGGTTTTGTTCTTGAGAGAACTCCAGGGGCTCCCTATTGCCTGGAGAGTAAAGCTCCAATCCTCTGGCAGGGTGCCCTTCTGTCCCCACGCCCTGGCTCCCCAGCTCCCCAACTCTGCTTACCTGCTCCAGCCCAGGTTTGTCCCTTGGGGCTGCACGCAGGCTGTAATCCACCCCTTCCAATGACTTGTTCTCCACCTTTCTATGTTGCCTGCATTTCTCTTTATTTCATTCAACTTTTGCAAAAGTATTGTTTCCAGATCTCTTACCTCTGGCAAATTGTGAGCCTGGGAGCAGGTGCAGGCCCCCCTCTTGTGCATCAGGTGCCTCACCCAGAGAGGGCATGTGCTTCGGTCGAGGGGCTCCCTAGGTGACAGACCACATAGCCAGCTGCCCCGAGGCTCCTGCGCCAGTGTGCCCGGAGCCTGCTCCTGCGGGCCTTCTCTCAGCCTGTCCTGTTTCCTCTGCAGGAGACTGACGGGTGTGGCTGCCAGTGATGGGCAGTGGTGCTGAGGCCTCCGAGCATGGTGAGTGTTGGTGCTCCACTCACTCCTGGGGCCTTTTCTTCGGGGGACCCTGAGGATTGTCGGGATGAGCAGCCTTCTTCCTGGGAGGTGTTGGCACATTTGAGGTTGTGGATGCCTGGCCCCTGTGAACATGGTTTGCGGGGCCTTATCACAGTTGCTTGGAAGGCACGGTTACCCGTTGTGTTGGAGCCTGCTTTTGCCTTGTCGGGCCGTTGCTGGGGCATTCCAGCCTCTGTTCCTTTTGGAGTGGATAGTACCTAGGACTCGCTCCCCGAGCAGCTTGGCCTGGCCCCCTTAGACTATTCTGGTCCTCCTTCTTTTCCTGGCTGATCCTCTGTTGTTCAGTCCCTGCCTTCTGAGGAGGCCGTGGCTGTTTGAGGCGGAATGTGTCAAGTAGAGCTGTGTTCATTGTGGGTTATTGACAAGACGAGTGACGAGCATCTCTTACCTCAACTTCTGCTTCTAGATTCGAATTGCAGCCTTAAATGCCAGCTCCACAGTTGAGGATGATCATGAAGGAAGCTTTAAAAGTCACAAGACCCAGACAAAGGAGGCGCAGGTGTGTAATCCAGGATCTTCTTCTGTAGGCGGGCCTTGATTCTCATTTCCTTAGGCAACTCCTGGCTTTAAATGCATTCCCATGTCTCCTTAATGGGATGTTAGAGGAAAACCCCATTTGAAAGATGGCCAGCTCTCCACATCATGTTCAACCTCTCCACTTAGGGTGGCCCCCTTGAGATGGTGGCGCTGTTTCTTCTGTGAGCGTGTGTGGGCCCTTGTCCAGTGGGGCCTGTGTAGCCCGTCTCCTTGCAGCCCGTTCTCCGCACAGACCACGGTGGTTGGCACGCCCTGGGGGCGGGAGCACATTATTAACTCAGCCCCCACTTTCCAGGGGTGTTGGCCCTGGAGGGAGCCTGGCCTGGGTCTGACTGACAGTCTGTGGGCCAGATGGGACTTGAGTGCTCCGGATTCCTGCTCTGTCCTCTCCACCACGAGGCCTGGCACCGAGTCCATTCCAGCCTGCCCGCCTTCGTCCCGTCCACCACTCCAGCCACGTCCTCGAGTATAATGAGGGCTTGCCCTTGTCTGTTTTCCCTGGAGTAAACGTACACCTTGTCTTTCCCAGGAGAAACCAGGATAGCCTGGAGCCCCCTCAGGCATCTGCTTGTCAGTAGTCCTGGTCTCCAAGTCGCATCGGTGGGCTTGGCCTCCCTGGCAGTGATGGGCTGTAGGGCAGAGTGGCGGGTGGGAAGCAGTGGAGATGTCCCCGCTGTCCGGGCCTCTCCGGGATCTCTGGCTGGTGTGGCTGCACACCTTGCTTTACCCAGGAAGCGTCAGTACACCCTCAGCCTGGTTTTGCTGTTGCTTAGACTCAGTTGAGCTTATGTGGCCTGAGGCTTCTTGGAGGGCTCCTGAGGGGCTCTCCCCCCAGTGATGAGCTCCTGGGAGGCTGTGGCCACAACAGGGTGTACAGGTGACTGGTGGCATGGCCATGACTGAAGCCGTCCCCAGGCCCCTGTTGTTGGCTTAAAAAGGCAAACCTGAGTGTGTGACAATGTTTCCTGTCTTGGTTTGCAGGAAGCCGAGGCTTTTGCCTTGTACCACAAGGCCCTGGATCTGCAGAAACACGACCGCTTTGAGGAGTCTGCCAAAGCCTACCATGAGCTCCTGGAGGCACGCCTGTTGCGAGAGGTGAGGTCCCCTCCCGCTTCTGAGCTGGGCAAGTGGCCCCTCAGTTTCCCTACCTGCAGCTTGGCAACCTCGTGGGCCTGCTATGTGTGGCCAGCAAATCTGGAGAAGCATGTGGATGCTTCTTGGCTTAGAGTGAGGGCACCGTAGGTGCCAGCTGCTGTTCCTTCTTAATCCTCACAACTACTGCCAGGCGGGGGTGCGTCATTCCCAGTTCATGGTTGTGTGAGCTGAGGCCTGGGGGATGTCAATAGCTCAGAGTGCAGCTTGGGAGCTGGTGACCTTGTAGATGCACAATGGGCTTTGACGGGCATCTGTAGAGCAAGGGCTGGGAGAGCAAGACGGAGCCATGCGGACGTGGCAGGAGGGGTGGGCAGGCAGGACATGCACCCGGCGTCAGGGCCTTGCTGTGGTGGCGGGTCATGGAGGTGTCACCAAGGGGTGTGGGAATGGGCTGTGACCTGAAATTGAATAGGGAGATGTGTGTTTCATTAGGAGGAAAGATTGGTTTTCAAGCTCTCTGACACCAAACTCAGGCGATATGCAGAAAGGAAGTGGATGCTTCTACCCACGGTGCCTGGCTGATTTCTGCCCCTCTGGAATGCTGAGTCCTCTCTGTCCCCAGAAGCTGTGTCTGCTCGTCCTCAGTGTCTCTTCACACCTAACCATAGGGCTTGTTGGGATTCTTGCTGCTCTATAGTGCCTGGGAATTTGGGCCATGGGCATTGTGACCACCCCTCCCTGTGAGTAAGAAGTGGGTGAGGGCCCAGCGAGGGGCAGTGACTTGATGCCACACGTACCAGGCACTGCCGGTGCCAGTGCTGGGCACAGTTCAGGAGCGGCTCTTCCCTCTTAGGCCACGGCAGGGACGAGTGGGTAAGCACTGCACTGGGTCAAAGCACAGAGCTGATGCTGGTGGGCCTGGCACTGGCTGTTTGTCAGCTGCCTGCTCACAGCTGTGGCCATCTCTCTGTCACTTTCAGCCTTAAAAAGAGTGCTTCAGGAGCTCCCTTTGTGGCATAGCAGTGACTAACCTGACTAGTATCCATGAGGACATGGGTTCGATCCCTGGCCCCACTCAGTGGGTTTAGGATCTGGTGTTGCTGTGAGCTGAGGTATAGGTTGCAGATGTGGCTCGGATCTGGCGTTGCTGTGGCTGGGACATAGGTCAGCAGCTGTAACTCCGATTCTACCCCTAGCCTGGGAACCTCTGTATGCCCTGGGTGCAGCCCTAAAAAACTAAAAAAAAAAAAAAAAAAAAAAAAAAAAGAGTTCTTCAGCTTCCTCCTCCTGCACTCATTGTAAACAAGTGGAAAGTACAAAAAATACACAGGAAAGTTTCTTTTCACACTCATCTGGCACGGGTATACTTAACATTAAACTAAATTCCATAGTTATAGTCTCACAAACACTTGGCATAAACAGGCCTGGAACACGCTGACTCCCAAGAAGCATGTAACTTGTCCGTGTGTGCTGGACGTGCTGGAGGGGCTCTTGGGGGCCAGCAAGCCTCTGGTCTCTGTGGGCTTCCGTACCCGTCACGAAGGCTGGTCACCAGCATTTCTGCTGCTATGTGGACGTTCCACTGTCTAGTCTCTGTAAATATGCTAGTGCTGGTTTTTGAACAATTCTGGGCTTGGAGGGCCAAGGCAGCTGGGGCCAGCCCTGGTCGGCCGTTCGTGCAGGCAGCGTGAGACCCCAGGTGGTAGAGGGTGATGGACGAGGCTGAGCTGCGTGGGTTCTGCCTGGGCTTCCTCCAGAGTCCCGCGTGTGTGACCTGCCCCGGACCAGGTGGGCCTGTGGACCCACCCCTGGAAGGACTTCTTTGTGTCATTGAGGGTTTCTGCCAGAATGGTTAGTCTTTCTTCCATGGTTAGCACAGCTCAGCCAGGGGTTCTTAGAAGTTGTAAGGTTTTCCTAGAGTGGTCATGGTTTACATATAGCTCTGGTAGCTCCCTCTCTCTTGCGGTAATTGGGGTCAAGATTGTTCTTCTGGGGACACCAACTTTCTAGTTAAAGTAACCTGTTTTCTGCGGCTGGGTGTGTAGGACATGTGTGTTGGCTGCCCAGGCACTGGCCTGCCGCCTCTAGACAGCCTCACCATGCCCTGTCCCCTCTTCAGAGTGCTGGAAGTGGCTTGGAGGAGTGGCCAGCTGGCTTTACCATGCTGTAAATGTCACCCTCCAAGCTGGCGTCCTTGGGTGTGGTGGGAAAGTTCCCTCTGGGTCTTTTGGTGCCTGGATGCTTGCAAACTGCCTCGTGGGGTCTGACCTTTCTCCTCTGTATGCTCGGAGCTGGAGGGAGTCCTTGAAGGACATCTGGGGTCACACTTGCATTTTCCAGGGGAGTGTGGCATTGGACTGGCCCACAGGTCTTGACAGAGGCCAGTCCTGAAGCCAGGTGTCCTGCTGTCTGCTGAGGCTTCGGGGCCTCTGTGTCACTGTACTCTTTTGTTTTGCTCATAGGCAGTTTCATCTGGTGATGAGAAAGAAGGGTTGAAACACCCTGGGCTGATGCTGAAGTATTCCACGTATAAGAACCTGGCCCAGCTGGCAGCCCAGCGTGAGGACCTGGAGACAGCCATGGAGTTCTACCTGGAGGTGAGTGCTGCCTGGAGGTGCAGTGTCTTTGGAAGCTTTTAGAGGAGTGGCGGGGTTGTGGACTTTTTGGCTGAAGGGTGTGGCAGCTGTGGTGCCTGGGGCCCCATCAGTGGGTGACAAATGGGGTTCAGAGAGGGCTGCGTGTGGGTTCTTCCTCTGCCACTTGGCACACGTGACCATGGGTGATTGCTTAATTTCCCTGGGTCTCTAGTGTAGTTGGAGTGATAGAAAGAAGGTGCTGAGAACGGGGCTTGACGCCTGGCACCCAGTGCCTATTCACAGTGGTGTTCTGTTATTTCTATCCTGAAGCTTATCTGCATGGGCACCTGTGAAGTGCCAGCCCCCGTGCACCTGCATGTCCCCACAGCCTCCTGCTAGGTGGCTGTCTTTATTGTCATTGTAGAGATTAGGAGATTGAAGCTGGAGATGACACTGCTGGTCAGCATAGGAGCAGGGGTGTGAACTGGGGTCTGTCTCCCACCTGTGATATTTCCAGGATCCCAGAAGGCTCCAGTATTTTCTTTTAATTCTACTATCACTTTTTTAACTTATGGAATGTGTAAGGAATACAGATATTCAAAGTATCAAGAAATGTATTAAGAAAAGCTCTGAGTTAGATCAGTTGGCCCTTGTGACCTCTCTGTCATCCTGGGATAGTCTGGGTGGCTGGCTGGTGCTGTGCCCTCCTGCCACCATGGACCCCTGCAGGGGACTTAGTGTGTGCCTCTGCTCACGCTGCTTCCAGGCAGTCATGCTGGACTCCACGGACGTCAACCTCTGGTATAAAATCGGACACGTGGCCCTGAGGCTCACCCGGGTCCCCCTGGCTCGCCATGCTTTTGAGGAAGGGCTGCGGTGCAATCCTGACCACTGGCCCTGTCTGGACAACCTCATCACTGTCCTGTATACCCTCAGCGATTACACAAGTGAGTGGGCCAAGGACCGAGGCAGCAGGGCTGCTTGGGAAATCTGGAAGCCAAGTTAATACTGAGGGCTTTCTGCCTGGCTTCCAGGGAAGATGGAGGTGTTTGTGCTCCCTACGTGGTCTGCTTGTCTTTCTTACTCAGTTGAGAGGTGGTGAGTGTGTCTTGGGAAGAACCGTGTCCTCTGATCCATGTTCCATCATTTCATTCTTTCCTTCCCCACAGTGTCCCATCCTGTGCCTGTTTCTGTACTTTGCTGACAGACGATCTCACAATGGCAGCCTGACCCCTGGTGCCCGGGGCTCACTTCCTCCTTTTACCAGCTCCACCTTTGGTGGAGCAGCAAGGCTGCTGGAAAAATCTGTGCCAGGTGGGGCCCAGTCTACCTTGCAGTCACCCCTCTTGCTGGCCCTGCCTTGCCCTCTGCTCTGCAGGGAACACATCGGCTCCTTGCACGGGCCATCCCAACGCAGGCGCTGACCGGGCTCTGGGCCTCCTGGGTCAGCACCTCTGCCAGCCCCTGAGGCCAGGGCAGGGTGGCTCTCCAGGCACAGACGTGCCACCAGCACTGTTCTCACTTTGAAGGGTACATCTGGAAGGCTGACTCTCAGAGGCTTTGCCTTTCCTTCCTAAGGCCGTAGACCAGGGCAGAATAGAGTAAGACCAGAGGCCTGGCGCTGCCTGCTGTCCACGCGACTTTATAAACCTGTGCAGTTGAGGCCAAGCATGCATAGCTGAGGCCCAGTTTGTACAGTGAAGTGCATCAGCACGAGAGGGTCTGCAGGGCCCAAAGGCAGGCTGCTGTGGCCCGTTCTCAGTCTTCACCACCTGAGGTGGCCCTGACCTCCTGTGTCCCCAGAGCCCGCTCAGCTGTGTGACCCCCCTGCAAGTGGGTCCCTGGGCCGAGGGCTGTCCTAGTGCCTGCGTTGTCTGTCCTGTTCCCCTGCACGTGACTGTCGTGTGCTTGCACATTGGGCCCCAGTGTCCCACCACATGGGCGTTCTCATGTGCTTCCTTACATGGATGTTTGCTGCCATTGGTTGCCCGTTTTGATGCCAGCACCTTCATCTTCCGAGACCATTAGTCTCTTGGGTGCTTTCCTGGAGCTGGGGTGCCACCTGCAGGTGCATAGCTTGCTGTGCTCTGCCTGTGTTCCTGCCACCTAGCGCAGCTCTCTGTGGGAAGGTGGGTTTGGGGACTAAGCAGGTACTTGTATCTGTGAGCCCCTGAAGGGGGCACAGGCACAGAAGTACCAGAGGAACACCCAGTGGCAGTTTATATGCTTGCTCGCGTAGGTAAGGTGTTTGGGGTCCGCTTGCTGACCTGCTTTGGTTCCCTTGGCACTTCCCATACCTTCCTCTGCAGCAGGTGCTTTCAGCCTTGCTGCAGCTCACCGGCCCCATCCAGAGGCCCAGTGCCCCTCCCGGCCCCGCCTCAGTTTTCTCCCCACTCCCCTCATGGTCCCAGAGCAAACCAGGTTCTTGCTTGTGTGAGGCAGGAACCTCCGGGCCGCCTGGTGTGTGGTTTAGTTGGTGTCCCAGGGCTCTTCCAGTCTCTGTGTGCGTCCTGCTTCTGCTCTGGCTCTTCTTCCTTTCTCCGGCTCCGTCCTCCTCTGCCTGTTCCAAGTGAGGGCTTGACTTGTGCCCTCACTTGGGAGCTGGGAGGACACAGGGCTGTCCCGGTGCCCAGGCCTCTAATGGCCACACCGTCCTATTGTTCTCTGCCTGCTTGTTTAGCCTGTTACTTGTGCCACCTCTAGAGGGGCTTTCCAGATTGTTGACTGGAGAGCCCTCCTTGTTGCTTTAGCAGAAGTGGTGAATGTGTCTTAAATTGCAGATGATACCTTTTTTTTAGGGCCACATCCACGGCATGTGGAGGTTCCCAAGCTAGGGGTCTAATCGGAGCTACAGCTGCCGGCCTACACCACAGCCACAGCAACACAGGATCCAAGCCGTTTCTGTGACCTACACCACAGCTCACGGCAACACCGGATCCTTAACCCACTGAGCAAGGCCAGGGATCGAATCTGCAACCTCGTGGTTCCTAGTCGGGTTTGTTTCTGCTGTGCCATGACGGGAACTCCCGTGATAACCTTTTTTGAAGGACAGTTTTAAGAAAGATAAAGAAAGGGAGAATTGGAAATAGGTGGGGCAGAGGAGCAGGAGCCTTTTCATATGTGCAAGTGGAGTCCCCTGTGACATGCCAGTGGCTTCTTCCCGGGCCACCTGGTGGCCTTCCTTCTGTTCGGCCTGCACCGTCCTAGCCACGTGTGGCACAGCTTGGGTGGGGAGCCTCCTTCCCTGGCCCGGCAGACAGCCTCTTCCTGGTGTTCTACTCTCCCGGGCCCTGTGGAGTTTCCAGTACCTCCAGGTGGAGTTGCTGGGCTGTGACGGTGGCTCTGCTGGTCCACAGAGTTGCACAGCCTATTCTCCCTGGCAGTGTGGGGGCTCGCACCTCACCCATGGGTATTCTTGTTTCCAGAAATCCTCATTGTGGTTTACCTTTCATTTCTTGGACCCCAGAGTATGAATGTGTCCTTGTGTTGTCGGTGAGGCCGGGGCTCCGAGTGCAGCTCAGAGGTCATGCTATCTCTCCCCGCAGCGTGTCTGTACTTCATCTGCAAGGCGCTGGAGAAGGACTGCCGCTACAGCAAGGGGCTGGTTCTCAAGGAGAAGATCTTCGAGGAGCAGCCGTGCCTCCGCAAGGACTCCCTCCGCATGTTCCTGAAGTGGTGGGTCTGAACTCCTCCCCTAAATTCTAAAAGCAGGGATTTAAGAATGCTAATTACTACTCTTTCCAGCCCAGACTCAGTGGTGATTTTATTTGTAGGAAGAATTAAAAAGATTGAAGCATATTAACTGCATCCCTGTGTGTAAAACTCCTGCTATGGCTCCAGAGTGACACGGTCATTCCTCTCTCTCTTGTGCTCTTTCAGTGACATGTCCATCCATGATGTGTCTGTGAGTGCGGCTGAGTCACAGGCCATTGTGGACGAGGCCCTGGGGCTGCGGAGGAGGCGACAGGCGCTGACCGTGCGTGAGAAGGAGCCAGACCTGAAGCTGGTGCAGCCCATCCCCTTCCTCACGTAGGTGGTCTGCATCTGGGCTGCTGTGTGGGGGAGCTGGGTGCATGCTGACTGGTGGCTGTGGGAAGCAGCCCTCTGCCCTGGCTGTTCTTGGCCCTGCCACGTCCCTGTAGCCCCTTTCATCTGCCTCACGCTGAGGGGGAGGGAAACCAATGTTGGCCAAGCCCTGGACTTGGTGGGGGGCGGCGCCTGAGCTGATTGCAGGTCCAGGCTTCCTGCTCTGGAGTCCCAGCTGCAGAGGAAGGTGGGCTTGGTACAGCCCGGGAAGGGCGGCTCACGGAGTTGGGTCATTTAGCCCCTCAGTGAGACCTGGCCTGCGCGTTCTGGTCCTAACATTCTGATGCTGACTCTCTGTAAGATGAGTGAGCCTCATGTGGGTGGCACATCACGCAGGGGCCTGCAGCTCCCCTCATTACCTCCACCCCCCAGGAAAGGGAGAGCGGCATTCATGTCCTGGAGGGGTGTCAGGATGACTAAGTCAGTCATGAGGGGCTCCAGCAGAGCCAGCACTAGCACATACTCCAGAGGGCCAGGCTCTGACCTGGTCTTCTCCTTGTCTGTCCCTGTGCACTGAGTTTCCCAGGAATAGCTTCCCACCCAGGTGCTCAGACAATCAGGAAATGCGGCTGCTCTGGGCCTCTCTTGGGTGCCCTTCCCCTTGCTTTGTCATTGGAGTCTGAGTCTGGATTGGGGGTTGGTTGGGCCCTTGAGTGCCTGCCAGTTACTGTGAGGGAGTGGAGGCCTAAGGATGCCCCAAGGGGTTGTGGTGACGTGACTGGAGAGAAGCAGAGGGAGATGGTTTGGCTTCAGGAAGCTCTGCATGGTGGTTTAGAGTGGGGTAGGGTCACTGAAAGACCACTGTGGAGCTGCCCTCTCTGGGAGCAACTTGCCCATAAAGGACCACGTGGGGAAGGCTTTAGGCCTTATGGGCAAGTACCATCTCTTTTGTGCATGCTTTGTGTGAAAACTGTTCTTAGCTATGTTCTCATGTCCGCTAGGCATGAGCCAGTCCCAAGTAAGTGGAACTGTGTATTTATGTTTGTGAGCAAATTCTTCCTCATCCAAATGCAACCCTTACTAATGGCAGGGAATGGAAAAGTAAGAAATCCCTTCAGGAGCTTCCATTTGGTTAGATCCTGGATTTTGAAGCACAGTCCTTATACCTTCCACAGCATTCACTGGAAGCCAGCCTCACTCTGGGGGCAATCCCAGGGGTACTTAGCACAGTGAGCATGGGCTAAGGATTTGGGTTTTGATCTAGGAGTCTGGGAAGCCATTCAAGGATGGATGGATATGTCACACCTCCCCCATATGGTCCCACAACCCAGCATAGTGCACACGTACATGATTCACTGTGCAACACAGGACAGTTTGTAAAGCACAAAGCAGCAGGCAGCATACAGCACAGAACATGATATGCTTTAGCACAGTGGAGCATGCAACACAGCTAACATGGCACTGTCCTGCATCCAGCAGGCCCCGGCCCCGGAGCTGTTCAGCCCCTTCAGACCACATCCCTAAGAGCGCCCCCCCACCAGACCAGTGACAGCAGAGCAATGCCACCAGTGTTTTCTATGTTTGACCTCATGGGGAAGGAGCTTTTGAGTGAGTCGGTGGCTTTCCTGCCTGTCTGCTTGAGTTGAAGGGGCCCAAGGCCAAGATGCCTCAGGCTTCTACTCGGGGAGAGGAAGGGTGCCCCATCTTGGCAGGCGGTGAACCCAGGCACCCTCTCTGGCCAGCTGCCCTGCGGTGGGGGCTGACCCGCTGTGGAACCCTCTCCTTGCAGCTGGAAGTGCCTCGGGGAGAGTCTGCTGGCCACGTACAACCACTTCAGCACCTGTGAGCCCCCGCGGCCCAGCCTCGGCAAGAGGATCGACCTCTCTGACTACCAGGACCCCAGCCAGCCCCCGCTGTCCTCCGTGGGGGTGGCGCCTATCAGCGCCACCCAGCCCAGCCCTGCCAGTGCCAGCCCTGCGGCGACTGTGGCAGAGCCCATACTCTCTTACACCCCCGTGGCCACAGCCAGCTTCCCGCTACACAGCCCCAGCCTGTTGGAGACGGGCCTCCCCACGGGTGAGCTGTGTTTGGGCTTGGCTTCTGGGGAGACCCTGTGTGCTGAGCAGGAATGAGTGTGGGGTGCCCGGATGCTCTAGAGGGATGGCTCCTGCAGACACTCCTGCAAAGGAGGTGCCCTGGGGCCTCCCGCATCAGGGACCGCTTCAGCAGCGGACACCCCTGAAGGAGAGCCTCAGGGATGCAGCTCCTTGGATCCCATCATGCGAGGCCCAGCTGCTAAGTCCTGGTGGAAAGGTCACACACTTGTGACCTATGAGTGGGCTGCTCCCTCTGCTGGCCCTGCTCTGTTGCTGGCTTGCCCCCAGCACTGCTCTGCACTGCCATTCTGAGTCCTTTGGCCTTAAAAAACACTCATAAAGTTACCGCCACAATGGTAGTGACTTTTGAATGGTTTTATTGATTTTTATTATCATCAGAGTGGCAAAAAAGTTTCAGACAAGAGCTGCTAAGCCTTTCCTTGATTCTGGTGCTACCAGTAAAGAGCCCCTGGCAGTTAAAGTTGTTTCTGGATGAATGTGTATGTGATTGTTTCTAACCTTTTACTTGATCTTACGTGACACCCCTCTGCTCTCTAGGACTCTCACAATCTTGCCTACATTGTATCACTGGGCCATTGGCAGTGAGTGGAGTTAGTGTCACTGCCACTGGCTTGGTCCCATCCCAGGTTCATCTCCAGGCCAGCCAGTGGGTGGGGCAGGGCTGGGCAGACTGACCCTGAGACCCTGGTGTTCTGCAACTGTGGAAAGTAATCTTGGGGTCTGGCTCATGGGCTCTGAATTCAAGAAAGGGGTGAGAGTTAAGTGGTTTGAAGTGGACTTTTCTCAGGCTTTTTGTTGTTGAAGAGGAGACAGGAGATTTCGTGAAGCTAAAGATTAAACCCGCAGGCAGGGCTGTAAAAGGGGACCGATGTGCCTCGTGTTGTCTTTCCTAGCCTGCCTCTTGTAAGATTTCCACTTGTACTCTTTGTGAAGGTGATGTTTCTGGGGGAGATAAATCCAAGAAAGGGGTAAAGCGGAAGAAGATTTCTGAGGAGAGTGGGGAGACAGCAAAGCGGCGATCTGCACGTGTCCGAAATACCAAGTGCAAAAAAGAAGAGAAGGTGGACTTCCAGGAGCTTCTGGTGAAGTTCTTGCCATCCAGGTACCGTGCACTTTTTCTCTTTGGGGAAAGGAAACACACAGACTTCCTGTCTCTGCCGCCAGTAAGACCTCTCATTCCATGGCCCCCTCCCCTCTGTCTTCTTGTAACATCTGTGCAAGTGGCCACTGTGCGGCCGGGGGGAGGTGGGGGAGCTGAATCGGGATCTTGGGTTTTCTTGCCTCTCCTGGCTCTGACTTTCCTGAAGGTGGGAGCCATGACTTGTCCATCTTTTGTACGCTTACTGGTCCCTCTAGGGGCTGGAGGCCTGGGGCTGCTGCTCTCAGGGAGAGCTCCTGCTGGCTTCCACAGGCTCAGCAGGGTTCTCCAAGTTCTGAGAAGAATCACCCTGGGCTTTCTGGGCTCTCAGTGTTGCTCAGAGGAGCCTCGTGCAAGGAGCCGGGCCAGGCTGCCTGGAGCTGGATGCTGCGCCCCAGGGTACCTCCCAGGCCTCCGGCTTTCTGCCCCCTTGTCATGTCACCTCCTTCAGACCCTGAATTCCTAAGCCTTCCTGGGGCTTATGGTGCCAGGGCTAGACCTCTTAGCACCCTGAGCTGAGTGCAGCCAGCAGCTCCATTTCTGCTGCTTGCTCATCTTTCTAGTTTCTGACATTTGAGGGCAGGCATCTGATCAGCTGGGGCTCCTTCTCTTGCCCCCTGTCTTTGTGAGTTGATAGCGTTTCAGTCCTTCACGGTTGTGGGGTAGAGTTCGGGAGGTAGCCAGATGTGTTCCGTGAGCATCTTCCCCAGGAGTCTCAGCTGGCCATTTGGCTCGGGATAGCGGCAGCACATCCGTATGGAGGATGAAGACGAGCCAGGAGCTTTAGGTGGATTGTAAATCTGTTTTGTGCAAGATTCCTGATTTTCCCAACTTGTGGCCTTTCTGTTTTTCTGTGGTGAAAGTGACGTGCTCAGAGATGGTCAGCGAGTGGAGGGCATGAACCCTCTGACTGGCTCCTCCTGGGATGCCCAGAAGGGGCTGGGGAGGCAACCGTTTCCCCTTCTCCCCTCTGCCCACTGCCCCCATCAGGCCTTGCCGCAGCCCCCTTGGCGCCTGCCCTCTTTTTATCTTTGATCCAATGGTTGGTTTCCTATGTGGTTTTCATGTCAGTTTCCTGCAACAGTCAGGCAGGAGGAAGAAGTGGCCTGCTCAGTGCTATCCCCAAAGTGGGGGCCACACAAAGAGGTTGAGAGGTGTCTGCCTGTCCATCTGAGGCGGGCGGCATAAGGATAGCCATTTGGGGTCCTAGAGGGTCTGCAGAGGGGTGTCGGCTGTGAAGGGCCTCTTGCAAAGGCCTGCTGTGCCCACCCACTTTTCTCCTCACTCCCGGGGCTCCCTGGGGACTTTGCACGTCCTGCTGCTCTTGGGGCTGTGCAGGATCTCCTGTCTCTGTCCCCATCCTGCTTCCTCATACAAGTCTGCTGTCTAGGCATTGCCCAGCAGCCTCTGTCTCTGTCCCTGTCCTGCTTCCTCACACAAGTGTCACCCGAGAGGCCCGCCTGACTGTGCTGTCCAGGCAGTGCCTGGTGGCCTCTGTCACTGTCCCCATCCTGTTTCCTTGCACGAGCATCACCTGAGAGGCCCACCTAACTCTGCTGTCCAGGCGGTGCCTGGTGGCCTTTGTCATGCACCCTGCGGGGTTGGCCCCTTTTGAGATTCTTGGTGTGTCTGCTTATTGTCTCTCCCGCTGGAAGGTAAGCTTCCTGTGGGCAGGGTCTGCCTCTGCCTGCTGCTCAGTGATCACCTGCTGGTGGATGGATGAAGGAGGGCAGGTGCTGGCCCGGCCAGGTCACGGAGGCCTAGGTCTGCCTCTCATGGTGTCTCCCTGTGCCAGCTCAGGTTTTCTTGTATGCGGGGAGTAGCCTTTGCGAGCATGTTGTGTTTCGTGCAGGTTGAGAAAGCTGGACCCGGAGGAGGAGGATGACCCCTTTAACACCTACGAAGTCCCGTCAGAAGCCAAGCTGGAGAGCTTCCCGAGCGTCGGGCCTCACAGGCTGTCCTTTGATTCGGCCACATTCATGGAGTCTGGTAGGATGCGCTGTAGGCCTCGATTGTCAAGAACTCCTCCTCCCGCTCTCCCGAAGCCACTTAGGCCTTGTTCTGGGGCAGGGTCTGCTGAAACGTCCAGGCTCATCCGTGCCGGCATCTCTGAGTGTGATTTTCATGCGTAGATGGGCTATGGGATGCACCAGGCGCTCAGCCCTTCCTCACCTGCCTTGGCCTGGAGCTTCAGAGGCTTTTGCTCCCACTGTGCAGCCGGAGTGGGTCGGAAGGGGCAGTCCGACCTCAGTGCCTCCGTGGGGGCAGGGTACCTGCCCTGGCATGGGGGCCCTTGGTTCAGGTGGGGGTTGTTTCCCCTTGGCAGAGAGGCAGGATGTGCACGCCTTCCTGCTGGAGAACCTGACCAACGGGGGCATCCTGGAACTGCTGGTGCGCTACCTGAAGAGCATGGGCCACAGGTTCCTGCTGAGGTGGCCGCCGGGGCTTGCAGAGGTGGTGCTCAGCATCTACCACAGCTGGAGGAGGCACAGTGCCAGCCTGCCCAACCCGCTGCTCAGGGACTGCAGCAGCCAACACATCAAGGTGGGCTGGGCCCGGGGCATTCTCAGTGGGAGGTCATGGACCTGCACCTAGAAAGATCCTGGTTAGGAGCTGACAGTGTAGCTGGGGTTCTGGAGGCAGAGCTGACAGAGTGACTGCAGGTGGAGGTGTGGGGTGAGTGGGCAGCCTTTTTGAGATGGAGGGGAGCGGCGGAGAGGCTGTGTCCAGGGACTGGTGCCTGTTACTGAGTGCAGAGGTTGGGAGGGCTGCCAGGGAGATGTGGGGCTGCCAGCAGTTGGCACTGAGCCCAGGGCCCTGCACTCATTCCTGCTGGGACTCCAGAGAACAGGGGTGCTTTGGCTTCTGCTCCCGTCACCATCCCCTGGGCGTGCACCTTCTGTTGGGACACCTCGGGGACCATCTCCTGACAGCCTCTGCCTACCAGGCCAGCTCCTGTGGGACAGTGTGCAGCAGTGTGAGGTGCCAAGACTTTAGTCCCCAGACAAATTAGGTGGTTATTTCCCAGCTGTGCCCACTTGGCCGGGCCAGCGCCTTCTTACCACTGAGCCTCTGTTTCCTCGTGTGCCCTGCCCTGGGAACGTGCCCACCCCAGGTACTTTCAGGGTTGGGGCAGTAGGTGGGTGCAGAGGCTGCCTCCTCTGTAGGACAGTCCCTCAAGGCTGAGGACGGGCCTTCTGCCTCCTATCAAGTCTTGTCCTAGTGGAGATCCATGTGCCTCTTTTTATGTTCTGGCAGGTGGCCACTGGTGATCATTTAGGGAATGAAACATAGGAAGAAAGAAGAATGATACCCTCATCAGAGTGAAATTTAGTTTAGGTTTGTCCCAGCCCCACCCCTGCCCACTCTGTGCCCTGTTGCTGACCCTGGTGCCTGTCTTGCAGGACATGATGCTGATGTCCCTGTCCTGCATGGAGCTGCAGCTGGACCAGTGGCTGCTGACCAAGGGCAGGAGCTCTGCGGGTGGGTGTTCTCGGCAGGGCGACCAGGATGAGGCAGAAGTGGGGGGCTGGGTCACACCTGCTGGGGGCAGTGCCTGTGTCAGCTGTTGGCCAGGAGAGAGCCAGGTCTCCAGGAAGTCCCCAGGCACTCGAGAAGCAGTTGGCAGCAGCTGAGCTCCAAGGGAGCTTTTGTCACTTAGGATAGAGGGTTGTGGGGCTTCTCTTTTCTCAGGTTATCACCTGGCACTTTACCTGTCCCCAGTAATTGGCCCAGGTGACAAGGTGATGTGGATCATTCTGACTTTAGCCACCACCTAATGAGCAAAGATGTGACCCGAGTCCACTCTGCAGGACGAGAGCCTCCAGCCCCCAGGGTCTCTGCTTCCCCCCCAGTCCCAAGCCTGTCTGGCTCTCCGATACCTGCCATTTGGGCTGTGGGGCGATGACGGGGAGCAGGGCATCAGGGCCTGCACGTGGGCTGACTCTCTCTGGCCTGATGGTTTTCAGTGTCTCCTCGGAGCTGTCCTGCTGGGGTGGTGAACAGCAGGTTTGGGCCTGACTTCCCGGGAACCCACTTCCTGGGGGACCTCCTGCAGCTGTCGTTCGCCTCATCTCAGCGGGACCTGTTTGAGGATGGCTGGCTGGAGTTCGTGGTCCGTGTGTATTGGTTGAAGGCTCGCTTCCTAGCACTGCAGGTTGGTCTGTGGTGGGCTGCTGGGGAAGGGTGCCTTGGCAGCGAGCAGGGAGGATGTGTGCATATGCAGGGACCTGCCTGTGTGCAGGGCTCAGTGTGAGGACGTGGGACAAGGTGGGGAACCTGTAGCATCTTGGAAATCCCGGCAGTCCCACTGTCTGTGATGTGCATCTGAGCACAGTATGACTCTGGGAGGGGCTCACGTGTCCCCAGAGACCCACATGAGGTTGCCTCCCAGCCTTGACCCTTGGCTTATGTTTTCCTGAGAGAACCTGAGTGCCCATGTGGGGAAGGGGGCACACAGAGCTTTCTGGATGCAAGTGGCCACCTGTCCGTGAATGCACTGTGTCAGGGCCAGGGTGGGCTAGCTGTCCCAGCCCCTCATACACTTTGCACCTGGTGCCTTGCAGTAGAGTGAGCACACAGGCTAAAACTGGTTCTGGAACTGGGACCAGCTGGGGTCTAGTCCTGGCTCTGCCACCTTTGCTGGAGACTTCGACCAGATCGTTGCCCTCGCTCAGGTGTCCTGGTGTCCTCACTTCCACCACAAGGGTGACAACACTCCCCTAGAGCTGTGGTTTGGTTTCCATCATCAGCACGTGCTTGTTGCGCCCCAGCTCTGTGCCAGCCCCTCTGGGGGGAGGCAGTCGGCCCACACGCCCTCGAGGTGTCCAGGGTGGAGGGTTAGGAAGGCAGGCACCCGGCACATGCAGCAATTACTCTACTTCGTCCAGGGGGACATGGAGCAGGCCCTGGAGAACTACGACATTTGCACAGAGATGCTGCAACGCTCTTCGGCCATCCACACGCAGCCGGGGGCCCAGCAGAGGGACATCGTCATCCGCCTGCCCAACCTCCACAACGACTCGGTCGTTTCCCTGGAGGAGGTGAGGGGGGTTAAAGGTGTTTTCTTGGTCAGAGGTCTGAGCTGTCTGTGAGGACTGGGAGAATGGCCTACGGGCTGAGCAGGGCAGCCCGGGGCCTAGGAGGGGCAGCTCTGGGCCTCAGCGCACCTTTGGCTTGCAGGCAGGCCTGGCTGGGGAGTGCATCTGGGGGCAGGTGGCAGGAGCAGGGTGGAGGTGTCTGCGGCAGGATGGAGAAGGGGTGTCACTCAGCTCCCCGGCCTGCATGTGGCAGCATCCCCAGTGGATGACAAAGAAAACCCCAAAGAGGCAGCCGGTGCTGATCCAGCCAGCGTGCTGTCTCAGCACTGTGTGGTTCTAATCCTGTTCTCGCTGTGCAGCCTAAGACCCTGCGCCCACAGTTCCACGTCTGTGACATGTCCACATGGTCTGAACATGGCCTTCAGGCCCCTGTAGAGGTGTTTTGGGGCAGGGCCTAGCTCAGTGTCCCTGTTGCCTCTGCAGAGGGCCTCCCGTGAGGATGGGGTTCTGTGGGTCAGCCTCAGGCCTGGGGCTTGCTGGCTCTCTGGCTGCCTGACACTCCACATGTCCATGAATCTAGTTTGCTGAACTGTGACCATGAGGCTGTTCAGCTGTCTTGGCAGACACTTTCTGGAACTTCTCTGCTTCTGGGTGGTTTTGGATTTTGTGTGTTTGTTCTTCAAAGATTGAGTGGCTTGACCTTAATAGAAATACTCTTTATTTTTTTTCTTTCTTTCTTTTTTTTTTGCTTTTAGGGCTACACCTGTGGCATATGAAAGTTCCCAGGCCAGGGATGGAATTGGAGCTGTAGCTGCCAACCTACGCCACAGCCACAGCAACGCGGGATCTGAGCTCCATCTGTGAACTCCACCTCAGCTCATGGCCACGCCAGATCCTTTGACCCACCGAATGAGGCCAGGGATCGAACCCACATCCTTATGGATGATAATCAGGTTCGTTACCACTGAGCCACAATTGGAACTCCATATAAAACTCTTTATGAAGCATCACTGGCTGTAAGTGTGCACCTCCCTCAGGTGTGCTAAACATGGGACACTGGCTGTACTCAGGAAGCCCGTGAGGGGCTTGTCAGGCAGTGATTCTGGGCCTCTTCCAGATTGACAAGAACCTGAGGTCGCTGGAACGGTGCCAGTCCCTGGAGGAGACTCAGCGGCTGTATGAGGCTGGTGACCACAAGGCCGTGGTGCGCCTGCTCCGTCCCACCTTGTGCCCCAGTGGGTTTGACCGGGCCAAGCACTTGGAGTTCATGACGTCTGTGCCTGAGAGGCCGGCCCAGCTGCTGCTGCTGCAGGTAGGTGTGGCCTCGGACCCCCTGCTTGGGCCTGTTTCTAAGGAGAAGTGGAAGGAAATGTGCCATCTCAGCACCAGGAAACAGGTCAGAAGGCTCCGGGGAGTTGGAACCCAGGGCTTGCAGGGCTCGAGGTGAGCCTATGCCTGCTCTGAGCGCCTATGTGGGAGACAAGGCTCTAGCCATCTGTCTGCCCGTTTGTTCACCTTCTGGCTCTCATTCCGATCTAAATGAGCTGCCAAGTACATAGAAAAATGGATAAGGTGCCTGAACACTGTGGAGGGTCAAGGTAAGGTAAACAGCCATGTAGGGTCACATAGTTGGTGGAGAAGAATGGGAGTGTCGCGTGAGGCCCTCCTGCTCTCTCGGCTCCCATCTTCAGCAGTAAACCCCACTGAGAGCTCGCTGGGCACTGGGCGGTCACTCAGCCTCGCCTCTCTGGAACAGGAATGACTGTGGTACCTGCGTCCAAGACGTGTTTTGGGGATTTTATGAGTCAGTATGTGTTGGCATCCAGTCTGGTGGGTACAAGCCCTGGATGGTGCTGGTGATCAACACGCTACCGTCTTCAGCACTTGTGGAGTCAGACGTGGAGAGAGACAAAGAAGGTGATCAACAGGATGTGCTTAGTTGCAGGAGGGGTGTCTGGTGTCCTGTCACTTCTATTTATTTATTTATCTATTTATGTATTCATGTATTTATTTATTTATGTCTTTTTGCCTTTTCTAGGGCCGCACCCACGGCATATGGAGGTTCCCAGGCTCGGGGTCTAATCAGAGCTACAGCCGCCATCCTATGCCATAGGCACAGCAACATGGAATCTGAGCCATGTCTGCAATCTACACCATAGCTCACGGCAACGACGGATCCTTAACCCAGTGAGCAAGGCCAAGGATCGAACCTGCAACCTCATGGTTCCTAGTCAGATTCGTTAACCACTGCGCCATGACGGGAACTCCCCCGTTCTTTTTATTATGTTTATTTTGTCCCTTATGTTTATTATCTTATTGGGTCCTTTCCCTTCGGTCTGGGGAGAGCCCAGTCTTCCCCAGGCTTTTTGCTCAGATCATGTTGAGACATTTTAATAACTCTCTTGAGCTGGGAAGTGGCTAAGAGGTGTGACTATGGGAATAAGCAGAAGTATCTCCCTGGTGAGGTGAGGGATGAGATGAGGAGGAGACGGGAGGAAGGGCAGTCCACGCCGAGCAGGGGCAAGGTGTAAGAGCCTCAGTGGCTGTGGCTGTGTGGGAGAGACACCTGGCATGTCAGGGAGGCCAGCTCTCGCTTCCGCAAGCCAGCCCTGTGGCCCAGGTCATCTCACTGTGTGGTCTGGAACCCCAGGCGTGGTGGGTGCCCCACTTCGGGAAGGGGCTGCTGCCTACAGAGGTGCTGAGACAGGCCCAGGGCTGTGGAAGCTGCTGCTTTCTGCAAAAGTGACTCTTGGTTTTTGCTCAGATTCCTCCTAGAGGGTATATATTTTTTATTGATTTGGTATGCTTTTTATATATTAGAGATACTAATCTTTTTCTCATCAAATGTTTTTTCCCAGTTTGTTGTTTGCTTTTAAATTGCAGCTTGTGTTTTTTTGAATCTTTATGTTGACAAACCTCTTGATGTTTGCAAACATTGGTGATTTTGTTCGTTATGGTTAGAAAGCCTTTCTAAGACTAGAAGAGCGTGCTCCCCTCCTGGCGCACAGTAACAGGCTGGAGGTCCCATAGTGCACTGGAGCTGGCGCTGGTGGGAGAGAGGCTGGCAGGGGGTATGTCAACCAGCAGGCATAACAGCGTTAGGTGTTGGGTTCCTGTTGACATTTAAAGCTTCATGTGGCTTTTGTAGGGCTGGGTTCTGACTTGGACCCCTCTGCTCCTGCCCTGCCTGGACACGCAGATTCACTTTCCCCATGTGGACAAGCCACCTGCTGTGTCCTTCAGTGTCAGCGTTCAGTTTCCTTATGGTTGTAGTGATCCTTGGACCTATTTTGGGTTGCTGTTTGGAATAGGATGTTTTTGCTGGTCGTTATGTCTGGTCACTGTACACTTGCAGTTTATAGGACCCCTATTGATTTTGGCATATTTATTTTAAATCTAGCCACTTCACTACATTCCTATTATTTCTGATGGTTCCTTTCAGTTTTTGCCACACCTGGGGGTGGTGTGGGCTCCTCATCCACTTGACAGTTATTCTTCTGCTTTTTTAGCTCTTTCTGGCCTCGAGCTCTGGGGATTATGTCACGGGATGATGCTGGCGGGTCCTCGTCTTGTCCCTGACTCGGCTTAGGCCCGCAGCTCCCACATCAACCCCCGTGAAGTTCCTTCACACGTGAACCTCAGTGTCTCCCGCTAGGTGCTGCTTTTCCCTTAAGAAACACGGGTTCAGTTTTCCCAGCACTTAGGGCTTTTAAGTTGGTGGTTTTATCTGTGTTCAGCTGCATTTCTGCCCCCACATTTGTCTGTCGTCTTGGAGGGTGGCGGCTGTGTGGTCAGGTGGGGTGCTGACAGACCTGGGCTGGGGCAAGTCAGAGCTTGATGAGGGGCGGCCCTGAGGGTTCACAGGCTGTGCCTTGTACCCTGACTCAGTGACGAAAGAGGCTCAGACTTGAACTGTTCAAGTGGACTGTGTTCTGGGACAAAGGAGAGGGAGCTTGATAGAAAGCCAGGCTCCCAGGGAGATGCGAAGGGGAGTGAGAGTGGGCGCGATGCTCCGGGCCTCCCTGCACCTGGCAGCAGGTGGCCTGGGACTCGAGGGTGGATGCGGCTCGGTTGAGGGCTGGCCAAGCAGCTAGATTTGCTGGGCCACACCTGGTTGCATGCTGGCTCTGGCCTCCTCGCAGTGCCCAACTTTCTTGATGAGGAGACCAAGGTGCAGGGGTGAGGCTCCCAGCCTGTGAGCCTGCCCTGGACCGGGCCAGGCGTGGTGAGCCGGTCATAGCTCTCAGGCACCTCCCTGCTTCCCTGTGCAGGACTCCTTGCTCCGGCTGGAGGACCATCGGCAGTGCTTTGAGTGCTCCGATGTGGCTCTGAACGAGGCGGTCCAGCAGATGGTCAATGCCAGTGATGCCACCGCCAAGGAGGAGTGGGTGGCCACGGTGACCCAGCTGCTTCTGGGCATCGAGCAGGCGCTCTCTGCAGACAGTGGCAGTGGCATCCTGAAGGACTCATCCTCTACTACCGGCCTCACCCGGCTCACCAACAACCTCATCCAGGTGACCTGCCCCTCCCTGCCTGCTGGCCACAGAAGAAGGGCTCTCCCACGCCCCCCCCACCCCCTCCTGCCAGTGGGCACCTCACCGGGGCACTGGCTCCGGGCAGCAGCAGGGGCAGACCTGCAAGGCCTCCGTCCGCATCTGGAATTAGAGACGGTGCTCCACTGGGCCCCGTAGGCCTCCCCGCTCTGCTGAGCCCAGGCCTCCCAGGGCCTCCCTGCCCTTCCAGTGCAGCTGCTGCCCTGCCTTGGAGGCACCTTTCTCAGAACTAGGAGCGTGCCTCCCCAATAGCTCCCCCAGGGGCCAATCATCCTGACCCACTGCTCCTGTCCTACTATCTCCCCGTCCTTCCTCACCTCCCCTCCCTGCCCTCTCTGGGAGTGGCCACAGCACAGCTGCTCGGGGGAACCTTCTGCCTGTCCCCACCCCACCTCTGTGGCCCCACCACGGCCCTCGTCTGTACCACAGCAGCTAGGCTAGTTCTGGGCTCTCTTCCCCCTGAGCTGTCCACTCCCCTATGCCCCATCCATCTCTGCCACCCTCGTGTCTGGCACAGGACCGAGCACACAGTAGGTGCTGGGGGCATCCAGAACTCCATGTGGCACAAGGGAGGACGATCAGAGCCGGCACCCACCCCTGGGCTCCCCCAGCCCTGGCACTCTGGAATGACATACAGGGATGCTGCTGTGTTGGCGTCTCACATCAAAGTGGTGGGGATGGGCAGGAAATGTACTCCTTGTACCCAGCCCACTTGGCCCTGAGGATGCGTCCCAGCGAAGAGTTGGCCCTATGTGACTCCTTGTCCCCCCAGGTCATCGACTGCAGCATGGCCGTGCAGGAGGAGCCCAAGGAGCCCCATGTGTCCTCGGTGCTGCCGTGGATCATCCTACACCGGATTATCCGGCAGGAGGAGGACACCTTCCGCTCCCTGTGCCATCAGCAACAGCTCCAGAACCCTGTGGATGAAGGTGCAGACTGTGGTCCACTGGGGGTGGCCCCTGGCCTGGGTGTTTGCAGGGCTGCAGCCCTGTGCATGCGTCACCATCAGGCTTGGGCTCAGGAAGCAAGTTTTCCAGGCAATCGGACAGAGGCAGAGGCTCCTCAGGGAGCCCATCATGCAGCAGGGGTGGGGCCGTGGCGTGAAGTGTTTCATGTCCGGCATAGGAGGCAGATGCCCATGAGGAGTGCTGGCCAGCTCCTTCCTGGAGACAGCAAGCTCAGGTTCCCCTTCTTATATAACCGTGTGACCTTGGGCCAGACCTGCCACCCCATCCCCTGTTCCCCAGGTCCACGCTAGGGATAGAGGCCCCATCTCAGGGCTGTTGGAGGGCAGATTGGAGCAGTAAAGCTGTCACTGTGGTGGCAAGTTGGAGCTGGCTCGGGGGTGCCAAGTGCCGCGTGGAGGGCCTGCAGGGGCCAGTGGCCAGCTGGGGACCTTTGTGGAGACGGCACTCAAGCCGCTTCAGGGCAGTGGTAGAAAATGTGGTCAGTGAAAGAAATTACATGAAAACAACAGCTAAATGACGTTTAAGCAAAGAGTGTCTATAACTCTACAAAATGGATTTTTCCCCTTGGTTTTCTTGCATTTTCTGTCTAAACTTGGTCAGTATATCTGTACTTTTGTATAGTTGTGATTATAATACATGTATTTAGGTACTTACTCAACAAGCTTAAGCTTGAATTTACTGGGGTTTTCCTCAGTAATTTGGAAATTCAGCAAAGTGGGCAGCAAAGAAAGCCCACTGTGCTCAGCGACCATGGAGCTAACAGGCTGTTTCCTTCCTGCCACTCTCTCTCGTCCGAAGTCCTTTCCTTTCCTCCCTGAGTGTCTGTCAGCTGCTCACTGGCCATGAATAAGAGCCCCTGGCCCTGACGGGTTCACGGTGGGGAGACAGATGGGACCACCAAAGCGCCAGCGTTGCCCTGCATAAGTGGCCTGGGGGCTGGGGGACGTCTGGCTGAGGACTGATGGAGCTGGGCAAAGGGGGCAGCCGAGCAGGGACCCAGGAGAGTGGGCTGTGTGCATTGGACTTGGGAAGGAGCCAGACCAGAAACGCTGTCACACCTTTTGTAAAACCCTTTCCACCTTGTTCTGCTGTCTCTGTGGAGCTGGTGAGACATGCTCTGCTTATTTATCTATTTATTTACGGCCGCACCCATGGCATGCAGAAGTTCCCAGGCCAGGGAACCTGTGCCACAGCAAACAGTGGAGGGGCTGAGCCCCACCGCTCCCACACTCACCCTGTCTGTTCGTCTGGTCTCTTCCCAGTGATGGCTGAGCCGCCCATGCTCCCCTCCTCCCTCATGCTGCTCAACACAGCCCATGAGTATCTGGGCCGGAGGTCCTGGTGCTGCAACTCTGACGGGGCTCTGCTGCGATTCTATGTAAGTGCTGTGGGGCTCGCTTGCCCATCCCTGGCTGTCTCATGTTTGTGACCGCTCAGAGTTGCCAGACGTCCGAGCTTGGTTCCCCTGTGACCTGAGGCTAGAGGATTCTGAGGACCTTGAGCTGTGGGTGGATGTGGGTGAATGTGGATCCTCCGGTCTTTGCTGAGTCTGTTACATGTCAGGCATGGGGGCTGACTCAGTTACCCTAATAATTCTAGGAGTGATCACGGCATTCGCAGCTGCCTTCTGCTGGGTCTTGTTTGCCTGGCAGCACTGGTCATCCCAGCTACTGCTCAGTCAGTAGCCAGTGTGTTCGTCCAATCAGTAAATGCTAGTGAGCATGACCAGGCCTCCTTTGACTTGATAGTTGAAACTGACTGGGCTCACTGGGGACAAGCCGGTGATCCCTGTCCCCTGCCTCACTATTGAGTGGGAAGCCAGGTGGCACACAGACAAGTGTCAGAGCCTGGAGTGCCACCCAGCCCAGCTTGTCATGCCCATTAATAGCTGTGGTGGAACAGAGCTACACCCACCACCTGCAGATCACCCATGGCTGCTTTTGTAGCTCTGTGGCAGGCTGGGCAGCTCTGATGGAATCCTCACAGCCTGGGAAGCTCCGGCTACCAAAATATTTGCTTTCTGCCCTTTAAGCTAAGGTTGCTGACCTCTCCTCCATGCCCCTGTGGCGAGCACACCCCCTAGGCTTCAGCCTCCCTCTGGGGTCTTCCTTGTCTCCTCCCTGCCCTCTGCTCCCCTGTGGCTTTTGTCACCTGTCACCTTCTAGCATACCATTTTATTTATTGTTTGTCTCTTCTCTGTTGAAATGCACCTTACATGCAGTTAGGGATTTTGTTAGTTTACTGCTGGGTCCAGGGCCCTAGCACACAGTAGGTGCTTAATAAATGTGGGTAGAAGGAATAACCAAGGCTGTGACTGTGTAGAGCTCATGTGCATGTAGGGCTTCACAGTTTGCAACGATCTGGTGCTGAGGACGTGGAGCCTTGCCAAGGGACCCATCTGGCTCAGGGCCCTGGAGCTGTCTAGTGTCCAGGGGCTCCAGCCCCAGCTATAGATGCCGGAGTGTCTGTTCCATCTTGTGAGCTCAGAGGGCAGAGCTGTGCCAGGTGGGGTCTGTACTGTCTGCACTGCTGTCCCGGGATCTACAGCACCCTGCCCTGCCAGTGAGTGTGCGGGAGGCTGTGCCTGGCCCCGGTGCTGCCTGGGGCCCTGTAGCAGGTGTGGGGTAGGGGAGGCATGGTTAGGAGTGGCGGGCGGGCTGCAGCAGCCATGACTGCATGGCCCGCTCCCAGGTTTTCGTAGTCTGTCACTTTTTTGATTGACAGTGAAATTTCTCTTAAGCATGTCTCCTTTGCTTATTGCTTTTATTAATTCTAGTGGGTTGTAGATTTCTTGAATTTCCTAAGTAGACAGTCACATCGTCCATAAATAGCTGTCCCCCCCGCCCCCTTCAGTCCTTATTGTTCTTTTTGTCCCCCTTGTCTTATGCTCTTGGCCAGAGGTCAACAAAACCTTTTCTGGAAAGGGATAAATAGTTTTTTAGCCTTTTAGACTATAGATTTCTGTTGAAATTACTTGGCATTCCCTTTGTAGCCCCAGAGCAGCTGTAGACAGTAGGTGAAGGGAAAATGCAAAAGTTTGTGGACGCTGAAATTTGAATTTGACAGAATTTTCATGTGTTAGAAAACAGTATTTTATTTATTTATTTATTTAGTCTGTCCTTTGTGCTTTTAGGGCCACACCAGCGGCATGTGGAGGTTCCCAGGCTAGGGGTCTAATCGGAGCTACAGCTGCTGGCCTATGCCAGAACCACAGCAATGCCACATTCGAGCCGTGTCTGTGAGCTACACCACAGCTCACGGCAATGCTATATCCTTAACCCACTGAGCGAGGCCAGGGATTGAACCCGCAACCTCATGGGTCTTGGATTCGCTTCTCCTGCACCACAATGGGAACTCCTCTTTTGTTTTTTAAAAATCATGTAAGGAGTTCCCTGGTGGCACAGTGGATTAAGGATCTGGTGTTGTCACTGTTGTGTACCTGGTCACTACTCTGGCACCATTCGATACCTGGCCCAGGAATTTCTGTATGCCCCAGGTGCAGCCAGAATAAAAAATCATTTAAAAATGTAAATGTTGGGAGTTCCCCTCATGGCTCAGTGGTTAAGGAACCGGACTAGTATCCATGAGGATGCGGGTTTGATCCCTGGCCTCGCTCAGTGGGTTAAGGATCTGCTGTTGCCGTGAGCTGTGGTATAGGCTGCAGACGCGGCTCGAACCCCTTGCTGCTGTGGCTGTGGCCTAGGCCAGCGGCTACAGCTCCAGTTGGACCACTAGCCTGGGAACCTCCATATGATGTGGGTACAGCCTAAAAAGACTAAATAAATAAATAAAAATGTAAATGCCATTCTTAGCTCCCAGGCTGTGTAGAAACAGGCAAGGCAGGGTTTGCCTGGGAGCTTTTGTACCTGCCCCCGCACCCCTGGTCTAGAGTGCAGTCTTGCCACCCACCCCCTCTGCCCCCACCCCCAGGAAAGTTTACACTATTGACTTTGTTTATTTAGTGATGATTGGTTTGTTGAGATTTTTTCTTCTAAACTCACATGTTTGGAATAGTATCCATGTCAGCATAAAATTGTTCATGGTGTTTGCTTGTGACTTTAAGTCTCCAGTACTTGTAGTTGTGCCTACTTTTTCATTGCTAAAATGATTTATTTGTGCTTCTTTTCCCTTTTTTTGAAAAACCAGTCTTTCATGAGGTTTATCGGAACTAGTTTTTCCAAATTACCAGCTATTGGTGTATCGATGTTCTTTTCTTTGCTTTATAGTTCTTTAATGGCCACTTTATTATTTTCTACTTGCTTTGGATGTGCTTTGTGTGTTTTCTTTCTTTCTTTTCTTTTCTTTTTTCTTTTTTTTTTTTTTTTTGTCTTTTTGCTTTATCTAGGGCCGCGCCCGCGGCATATGGAGGTTCCCAGGCTAGGGGTCTAACAGGAGCTGTAGCTGCCAGCCTTTGCCACAGCCCACAGCAATGCAGGATCCGAGCTGCGTCTGTAACCTACACCACAGCTCATGGCAACGCCGGATCCTTAACCCACTGAGCAAGGCTAGGGATCGAACCCGCAACCTCATGGTTCCTGGTCAGATTTGTTAACCACTGAGCCATGATGGGAACTCATGTGTTTATTCTTTCTTTTTTTGTATTTTTAGGACCATACTAGCGGCATATGGAGGTTCCCAGGCTAGGGGTCTAATTGGAGCTATAGCTGCTGCCCTGCACCACAGCTCGTGGCAGTGCTGGATCCTTAACCCACTGAGCGAGGCCAGGGATCAAACCCACAACCTCATGGTTCCTAGTCGGATTCGTTTCCTCTGTGCCACGATGGGAACTCCAGTGTGTTTTTTCTAACTTACTGAAATGAATGCTTTGTTTAATGATCACTCTTCTGATACCTATGTGGAAGATTATACGTTTACCCCAAGTACCTTTTTAGGTACATGCCACAAGTTTTGATATTATTTACTCTCTTTAAATAATTGATTTCTAACTGTATTGGATTATGTTCAGAGGATGTAGTGTCTATTATACTTGGTCTTTGTTATTTGTTGAGACTTGCTTTTTGTCTAGTTTTGGTAAACATACGTGGATGCTTGAAAAGGTATGTGTTTGCTAATAGTTGGGTGTGTCAGTAGCCATGGCATCTGACTCCCGGGTGTCACCGCCTCTGTGGTCCTCACTGACCTCTGTCCGTGAGAGTCTGACGCGCTTGTGTTCAGTTCATACCTCACCTTTGGAATACATGGGCTTCCCAAGGGTAGGCTGGTGTCTCACTCTGCCCATGCAGGAAGGTGCTCAGTGGGTGTTTGGGGGCAGATGTATGGCTAAGTAAGTGCATGTAGCAGAAACTGCTGGAGACTGACTGGTGTTCAGCTGGGTGAGGCCTTAGCAGGCCCTGCGGGGTAGGGAGGCTGCAGCCCACTCCCAGGCACCTCTTCCTGCAACCGCCCTAGGTGCGTGTCCTCCAGAAGGAGCTTGCCGCGTCCACCTCTGAAGACACTCACCCATACAAAGAGGAGCTGGAGACGGCCTTGGAGCAGTGCTTCTACTGCCTGTACAGCTACCCCAGCAAGAAGAGCAAGGCCAGGTACCTGGAGGAGCACTCGGCCCAGCAGGTGAGGTGGGGCCTGTGCCTCCCGGGTAGACTTGGCTGCCCAGAGGAACGGCTCTCCTTGCAAATACTAGTTTCATGAACATTGACTGATCATTCAAAAATGCAGCGTGGCAGTTTTTCCCCCCAGTTTAGTCACTGCACAGAATCCCTGCTGTGACCCCACATGGCTATACAGACCCATCCTAGCCCAGAGCAAGGGCTCAGTCAGTGTTTGGCAACCAGGTGACCGATCAGGTGCTGAGGTATGGAGGGGTCAGTGGCCTGCCCTGGCCCCACTTGCCGTGGGACCAACTCTCTGGCTTGGCCCCTCGAACTCACCCTCTGCCTCCATGCTTGTCCCGAGGAGACCGGGCCTGTGCCAGCTCATGCACTTGGGTTTGGGGACCACCGTTGGTGAGCAGGGCTCTTACGTATGTGGGGAGCTTCAGACTCCACAGTGGATATGATCTCATCTACATCGAATGCCATGTGTTCCCTGGAAGGGCTCCTCCCTGTGTGCCTCACCTGGCCACACTGTGACCTGCCTGTGTCTTCTGTCAAGGTGGACCTGATATGGGAGGATGCCCTCTTCATGTTTGAGTACTTTAAGCCCAAGACTCTCCCCGAGTTTGACAGCTACAAGACCAGCACTGTGTCGGCCGACCTGGCCAATCTCCTAAAGAGAATTGCCACCATTGTGCCCCGAACCGAGCGGCCAGCCCTGAGCCTGGACAAGGTCTCCGCCTACATTGAGGGCACGTCTGCTGAGGTAGGACCCTGTGCAGGCCACATCCCCTTTCTGCTCTGCACCAGATGTCAGGGCACGGGGCAGTGAAGGGTCTTGGCCCCACCTCCCTCATCCTGCCCTCTCACTCTCCAGGTGCCCTGCCTCCCAGAAGGGGCCGACCCCTCCCCTCCCGTGGTGAACGAGCTCTACTACCTCCTGGCTGATTACCACTTCAAAAATAAGGAGCAGTCCAAGGCCATCAAGTTTTACATGCACGACATCTGCGTCTGCCCCAACAGGTCAGTAGGCTTCTCGGGGCGGGGGGGGGGGGGCGGTTTGGGGCTGCCCTAGCCACAACAAGGAGGCCGGGGGAGAAGGTGGGGGTAGTGTAGCAGGGCCCTGAGGGATCAGCTGCTGAGGACTCTCGCTTCTTCCACTTCCACTTTGCTGTGGCTGTTTTCTCGTGTGGGGGCGGAGGCGGGAGCGGGGAATAATGGAAACACCCAGGCCAGAGCTCTTTCCTCTCTCTGGGGCAGCGCTTTTGGCAGGAGAGCCCATTGTCCTGAGGCTTTCTTCCCAGTGGGCCCTGTGGTGGCTTCTTAAAACACAGTGATTGGCCTGCCTGTCCTGAAGGGCCCGTCAGGCTCATCCATCTGACTTGTTGTTGGAGAACCACCGCACCCGGGAGGGTCAGGGTGAACACCTGGCTTCTCTGCTGACCTGCGTCTAAAGGGTCCAGGGGCGTCTGCAGGCAGCCTTCCCTGGAGTTCACAGGAACGGAGGTTCTACCTCGTCAGGACCCACCTAGACAGGGAGCAGGGCTGGGATCACACAACCACCAAGCTGGGGGCAGGGCTGTCCTGGGCCCCATTCTGCTCAGCCGCTGCTTACCCCCAGACAGGATGCTGTGTGGTGGTGGTGGCCCTGGCTGTACTGCCCAGGTCACCATGTACTCAAGTTGGCTGAGTGCTCCTTGCGGGACAGAGCAGCCCTTGCTGCCTCCACACCTGGAAGGTTGGGTGTTGACGCCGCCTATTTGAGGGGGCCTGGTGTGACCTGGGCCTCGTGTTCCGGCTGCACTCTTTGGGGTTCCTGAGGGAAAAGAGTCTGTGAGGACTCCAGGAGTGGTGATTTTCTCCACCTGTGATCCCCGGCCCAACTTGACCTGGCAGTTTGTAGTGACATTTGGGAGGGGAAGCTGGTGGTTGGCCCAGTGCAACCTAGCCCTCTGCCAGGCTGCGTGGACCAGGGCCACCCTGCCTGCCCTTTGAGGGCGCACTGTACCCACAGGCCAGCACTCCAGGGCAGGCTGCGTGTTGCTCTGCCAGATCAGGACATGGCTCCTGGTGGCACAGAGCAGCATTTCTGTGATAGCGTGTGTGTGCGTGTGTTATGGTTATTCATGCTTATGTCCGTTCGGGTCTCAGGACCGCATCGCTGATGCGTGGTGCGGCCCTTCCGTTGGGGCAGAGCAGCGGAGTCGAGAGGAGGCTCCTTGTGTGGGATATTCCTGGTGTTGGCATGTGTGGGCAGGCTGGCGTTACCCCATGCTCCCTCCTGCACTCCTCTCAGGCCTCTGTCCCATTCCCTGGGGAGTCAATGCCTCCTCATCCTCACTGCCCAGGGCTCTGTGAGCCTCCATGGTCCCTGACCTTCCACCTGGCAGCAGCTGGGCCCACACGATGCAGAGTTCTAGGCTCTCGAGGGCCCAGAAATCACCTGGGCATCTCAGAGAGGTGTCTAAGTTTCACCCTGTTTCTGAGGACTGGTCTCAGTCATTGTGTGGTCCCCTCACTGTTCGTCTTACCACTGGGAACTGAGCTGGAGAGGGCAGGGTCTGTTCAGGGTCCTGGGGGGCAGCCAGGGATATGGATCTTGGGGTCTCAGCTATGCCGTGCTGCTGCTCATGAGTGTAGACGGCTGACCCTGCCACTGTCAGGGTGATGCCTTGGCTAGGCTGTGACCGTGCACCCATGGAGCAGCCCCTGCCCCTCCTGTCAGAGCCATCCTATGGGGAAGCCCCCCAGGCTAGAGGAGGGGAACCAGTGTCTTAGAGCAAGGCCTGGGGGCCTGTGGGTGCCAGGTGACTTGTGTCCTGGTGACCTTCCTATGTGGTGGGTCAGGAACTGAGGCTCGGAGACACTGGTGGCAGTGGTGTTGGTGTGGGGCTATCCATGTGCCAGCTGCCTGGGCCGTAGGCACTAGGTCTGTGGGGCTGCGAGGGCAGTGGCAGTGTGTTGAGCAGGCTCTGTTGTAACTGCAGGTTCGATTCCTGGGCGGGCATGGCCCTGGCCCGGGCCAGCCGCATTCAGGACAAGCTGAACTCCAATGAGCTGAAGAGTGACGGGCCCATCTGGAAGCATGCCACTCCTGTCCTGAACTGCTTCCGGCGGGCGCTGGAGATTGACAGCTCCAACCTTTCCCTGTGGATTGAGTTTGGCACCATGTCCTACGCCCTGCACTCCTTTGCCTCACGCCAGCTGAAGCAGTGGAGGCCCGAGCTGCCCCCTGAGCTCGTGCAGCAGGTGAGGGGCTGCCGTCCTCCCATCAGGCCCATGCCCAAGCGGCAGCCACACTGGTCGGTTCCGGCGTGTCCTGGTCCTTGGACACGTGGTCTGGGTGGGTGAGGTTGGGCCTGGGCTCTGGGGACCAGTTGGTCAGCCGGCAGTTTCAGGGATGTTGAGAAGCTTTTCCCTCAGGGAAGTTGTAAAATCTTTCCACTGTGCTGGGAGCTTTGAAGTCCCTCCTTGGGTCCCTGGTGTGGGTGCTGGGTGTCTGGCCCGAGGTCTGTGTTCTGCTAGGTGCCCTCAGCTCCCTGACAGGGAGGTGAAGGTGCACACACGTGCTCAGGCTGGGGTGGCCGAGGACAGCACAGTCCAGGGAGGTCTCCTGGGACACGGGATGCTAAAGGGGCCTGTGCCTGAACTGATCACAGCAATGGCCCTTAATCCTAGGATTTCTGGGGTGCCCAAGTGATGGGAGACCAAGAGCCAAGCAATTTCATCCTCCAAAAGCCCCTCCATCCTTGAGGGGGTGGCTGCGCATGGGGACCCTGCAGGGCTTGGCTTCCTGATGGTCTGAGCCCCCAGCCTTGAGCTGAGTGGGGGCGTCCCAGCCCTGCACAGAGAGGTGACAGCTCTTTGTTATTTTTTTTCCTCTTGATAAAAGCAAGACATGCTTAGCATAAAAATTGAACTGGAAAAGAATAAAGGAGAGTGTGACAGTGACATAGTGTCTCTCCCGGCAACATTTCTGCCACACCAGCAACTTGAGGCCTGTGTGTAGCGTAAACTCAGAAACTTCCTTTTGGTGGAAACACTTGGGCTATGTCCCTTCCTGGTCCTCTGGGCCTTGAAGGCCGGGCCGTGGCTCTCCTGGTCACTCTTCTACCTCCTGGAGCAGCTGTCACCCTTGCAACTGTGCCTGGCCCTCACAGGGAAGTCTTGACCACATTACTTCTGTCCGCCTTAGGAACACCCACATCTTTTGCAAGATCTGCTGTTTTACTTTGCAGCAGACTTGCATTCTGTTATCATACTGACCTGAAAGTAGGTGAGACTGGCTGGGAAGTGAATGGAATCAGCTGGAAGAGGGGGGCGCTCCAGCGGTAAATGTTGTGGCCCTCTCCTGCCCCGATAGCCCTGGGCCTTGGGTCATGCTGTGCATCAGTGGCTGTGGGCCACACTTCGAGGAAGCCTAGGGGCAGCTAAAACCCTCTTCTGTATGCACAGCTCACGGTCTGCATCATGCCATGCTGCAGGCGAGCAGAGGCTGTGGTTCCATGGGGGCAGATGGTCTCCAGTGCTGTCCTCTCAGGCAGTGAGCAGGTTTCGTTTGGAGCCTGCAGGAGAGACCTGACAGCACTTCTCTGGTTGGGCAGTGAATGGCGAACCGTCCCTGGCTGCAGTGTCCTAAGACCTGACACCTGCTGGTGGGCCAGTGGAGCGTGGCCAGCAGAGCTTCAGTGCCTATCCCGTCTGTTCCTGGCAGGTGGGCGCTTGGACTGCCTGCTGCACACCAGGGACAGGGTGCTCTTCACGGCCTCCCGTGCTTCCTCAGTGGGTGGCCCCGAGCACAAGAGCAGAGCTGGGGCTGGGTGCGGGTGCAGCCACCATTTCAGCAGTCAGAGCAGAGGGGCCACGTGTGAGCAGCTGCCTCTCTGTGAGTGGCTGCAGGATCCCATTTGGAGGGATGTGACGCAATCACTTGGTTTGTGCTGTGCTTTGGCCCTGCACTGTGGTTCTTCCTGCCCTATTTCACCTAGCAACAGTTTCTCCTTTTCTTTTCCAAGAAGAATCTGGAGCACTGGGATGGCCCCAGAGCTATCACTGCAGAACACTGATGTAGAGAAGCATCCACCGGGCAGACACTCGTGGGCGCCCCTGCACCCGAGCACGCTCTGCTCTCATGGGCTGCAGGCCGTGCCCTGGCCAGAACCTGGTGCCTGCGTCCCTCCCCTTCTCTGGCCCTGAGATGAGGAGATATCAGGCTGGACAGGAGAAGAAGGCCTAAGAGCCTCTGTGACCCCACACGGGGGTCCTCACTCACCTCCCAGCCCTAGAGTCTCAGGGGTGAGGGCACGTGCACCAGAGGATGGACATCGTGTGTGGACAGCATCGGGATGCCGGCTGGAGCCTCTCGCCCAGGGCCAGGGGAGGCGGCTCTCCCAAGGGAAAGCCTCTGAGAGCTGATCCTCTGTCCTGGCCATAGATACACAGGCTCTGAGGCTGTGGTCCACCCTTTACAAGCACCCTGGTCCCTCTGGAGGGGGCAGGGTCTTGCTGTGCCCCTGGGAGTGTATCTGCCGCTCTGCCTGCTCTCTGTGAGAGGGTGAGAGACAAGGGCGCATTCCATGTCCTCAGACCCATCCTCAGACCTCTGGGCCGGGCAGCTGTTGGCCGGGGCTCCCTCCTGGGCACAGGGCCTCCTTCAGAGGGTGATCCATAGGTACTGGAGAAGCTCATAAACTTTCAGATATGTGGGGGCTGGGGGTGGAAGAAAGAACACAGGTCGTGGTGGGGTGAGCTGGGTTTCCATGCAGCCTGGTGCCTTGCCTGGCGGGTACTCTGGCTGAGTTCCCAGGCCCCTGAGCTCAGTGTCCCCACTGGGAGACAGTGATCACACTCGGAGTCTGGAGCTGTCAGGCTCACTGCAGGGTCAGGAAACCTGAGGCTGGCTGGCGTGGTCTCGTTACAGATGGAGGACCGGCGAGACAGCATGCTGGAGACCGCCAGGCACTGCTTCACGTCAGCGGCCCGCTGCGAGGGCGACGGGGATGAGGAGGAGTGGCTCATCCACTACATGCTAGGCAAGGTGGCCGAGAAGCAGCAGCAGCCGCCCACCGTGTACCTGCGGCACTACCGGCAGGCCGGCCACTACCTGCACGAGGAGGCAGCCCGCTACCCCAAGAAGATCCACTACCACAACCCTCCAGAGCTGGCCATGGAGGCCCTGGAGGTGACGCTGTGGGCCTGGGGCAGGGATGCGGGGTGGAGGCTGTTGGGATGGGGTGGACAGTCCCAGTGATTCCTGTGACCTGCCATGAATTCCTCTGAGTAGTTAAATGAAACAGCCCCTCCCCTCTCTCTGTGGTGCCCCCCACCCTTTCTGGGGGCATGGCGTGCGGTTCTCTTCTCACCATCTGCACAGGCCTGAGAACCTGGTTCGATGGTGACGTCAGCTTCCAGCTTGTGGACAGTCACACCTGCAGCCTGCTGGGACTGAGCCGGGGGCCGCCTGCCCCCTAGACCCCTGGTTTCAGGTCTTCCTTGCCCCTCCAGAGCAGAGCATCTGTGTGTTGCTTGGATTTGCATTTAGCATTTCCAGAGCGTTTCCCGTGATGCTGTCACCCAACCAGGGCTGCCCTGCGAGGTGGGGGCTATGGTCATGTTCAGGTCTGGCTGAGCAGGGTTTCCTGAGGGCCTGGGCTTGTTGACGCCATCCTTTCTGAGGCTGCGTGACCCCCCGTGCCAATCCCATGTGCCCAGAAAACTTCTTGGAATTTGGGGCAGAATCTGCTTGCTTGTTCCTTTTCTACTTTACGGATTTTTTTTTTCTTCTGATTATTAACACATATTAGTTGTTAAATAAGAATCCGGGAATCTGGAAGTGTGTAAAGTGAGACGATCAGGTCCTCAGTGGTTCTGGGTCCCCAACCAGTGGTCTCTGAACAGTTTGGCCTGGTCCTTGTCTCTGGCTGTGTTTCCTGTGAGTGTGTGACACTCAGGGACATCATCTTGCTGCTCTTCCCCTTGTTTTTCTCATTGGACGAGGTGGGGTGGAAGGAGCTGGGCCTCAGTCCCTGTCCTCAGGCCCCCTGCCCCCAGCCCCCGCTGGCTGCCCAGCCCCCTCCTGCTGGGTGAGGCCTCCTCCTTCCCCATGAAGGTTGCATCAGGGAGCACGTCTGTGACTGTTTCCCAGGTCATTTAACGTGGGTCAGTGGCGTCCTGTGGATGCTTGTACTTACCTGTGGGTGTTGTGAACAAGCAGAAAGTCTCATTTTATAAAGTTGCCTTTTGGAGTTCCCTGCTGGCCTAGTGGTTAAGGATCCAGCATTGTCACAGCTGTGGCTCAGGTCGCTGCTGTGGGCGCCGATGTGATCCGGTCCCTGGTCTGGGAACTTACACATGCTGTGGGTGTGGCCCAAAACAAACAAATTGCTGTTTTGAAGTGCTGCATGCAGTGCAGTGTGGAGCAGCGTTGGGCCACTTCTGTGGGCTCTTTGTGAGGCAGGGGGCTGCTTCTCCAGCAGCGTCCTGGTGGCGGCGTCTGCAGCCCAGGTCCCATGTCCTTCCCCATCACACTTCTGTCTTGCTTTCCACTCAGCGAGGCTTCCCTCTCCAGCACAGCCCACTGGCCCTCAGGGAGGGTGCTCAGCGGGAACAGGAGTCTGTCTTGCTTTAAAAACAGCATTTTTCTTTAAGAACTTAACCTCACTCTGGTGGAAACCCCCTTCTGTTGTTGAGCTTTCATTGTAAGTACTTGACCTGCTGCTTGGATAACCTTTGCCAGTTGGACACTGGGCCCTCTCCAAAGCATGGCACCTGGGCACTGTGGGTTCCCACATCCAAAATTGGAGTTGCCTGGGAGTTCCCGTCGTGGCGCAGTGGTTAACGAATCCGACTAGGAACCATGAGGTTGCGGGTTCGATCCCTGCCCTTGCTCAGTGGGTTAACGATCTGGTGTTGCCGTGAGCTGTGGTGTAGGTTGCAGACACGGCTCGGATCCTGCGTTGCTGTGGCTGCAGCGCAGGCCAGTGGCTACAGCTCCGATTAGACGCCTAGCCTGGGAACCTCCACATGCCGCGGGTGCGGTCATAAAATGACAAAAGGCAAAAAAAAAAAAACCACAAAATTGGAGTTGCCCACTTTGGGGTCCGCAAACAGGCTTTGGGTGGGGGCCTCTCTGTGCGCGGTATCCCCTTGAAAGTGTGGTCTGGGCTGGACCACCAGGCATCTCACCTGGGTGAGTTCTTGGTGGTGTCTTTTTTTTTTTTGCATTTTGGGGCCACACCTGTGGCATAAGGAAGTTCCTAGGCTAGGTGTCAAGTCAGAGCTGTATTTGCTGGCCAGTGCAACAGCCACACAGGACCCAAGCCACGTCTGTGACCTATGCCACAGCTCATGGCGGTGCTGGATCCTTAACCCACTGAATAAGGCCAGGGATTGAATCTGCATCTTCATGGATTCCAGTCGGGTTTGTTAACTGCTGAGCCACGAAGGGAACTCCTCACTGGAGTCTTTTTAGAACCACCTCTGGGTGAGGAGAGGCTGGTTAATTGGGGCCTGTGGCTGCATACCTGGGTGGGCAGGGCAGGCCCAGCCACCTGTGGTGTGGGCTTTCCTGGCCGGATCGGGCTGCTGGCCTCCCACATTTGTAAACGCATGAGGGTGGTGAGGACAAGGAAAGGAAGGAAGGCAGGCACAGGGCTGACCATGCAGCGTGGTCTCCTGCCTGTGCCTGTGGGATGGCCAGGCTGGGACACAGGTGGGAATCTCACCCCTCTTCACAGTGCACAGGCCATGTGTGTGCAGACTCGCTCTCCATGGTGCCAGGAGAGGCTCAGAGGTGCTAGGCGGGTGGAGGAGGCTCCTGGGTACCCGCTGGGTTGGATGCCGCCAGTCCACATCCATTTTGATGGTCAGCGCTGGCTCTGAATGAGCTATAGGTGGGCTGATTGGCAGCGTGTGGTGGCAGGTCCCCTGGCGAGTGGTTCCCATGTGGCGCCTGGCCTGGGCAGTGAAGCTCAGCAGCCTGAGGGTCACTCACACCCAGGTGTCACCATCCTAGGTGTACTTCCGGCTGCATGCGTCCATCTTGAAGCTCCTGGGGAGGCCTGATTCTGGGGTTGGTGCAGAAGTCCTGGTCAGCTTCATGAAGGAGGCCGCAGAAGGGCCCTTTGCCAGGGGCGAGGAGAAGAATGCGCCCAAAGCCTCAGAAAAGTGAGTAGTGCTGGCCTGGCAGCCAGGTTCCCGGCATCTTGGTGGAGGTCCTTCTGCTGAGCCCGTGAAGGAGAGGCTGTGTGGCAGCCCCTGATCACCTCTCTCTAAGGCCGTGGCTGGCGCAGGTCTGCCTCTGTGGCCACTGTGGGACAGTACTGTCCACAGTGTAGCCTCTTACCCTGGATCCTTCATGGGCAGGGCCTCCGAGGGCCCGGGCTACTGCCTGTTCTCCTGAGAGGCAGGGAGGGTGCAAGAGCTCGGGGACGCTGGGGCCCTGCTACAGTACCCTCAGTGGACTGGGAACTGCTCGCCACACCTCTGGACCCTTTCCCAGCCAGGCACCATGTAGGGCTCTGCCAGGTGCCAGGCAGACCTGCACATGGGGCCTGTGCCCCAGGCCTGCGGGGTTGTGGGACAGGGGGCACACATGTGGCAGGTCACCCAGGTAGATGCAGTGTTCCCAGAGGTTATAGTCATAAAGGGCCCCCAAGATGCAATGATATGGTATTTTATTGATTGTAATTCTTATTTGTAATTTAATAGTTATACACGTGATACACAGATTAAATCTAGTTATTTAAAATTCTGGCGGTACATAAACTTTTTTTTTCTTCTTTGTGGGCATCATATGAACGTTTAGACTAAAACATGACAAGTCTCCTTTCACTCCCAGAGTTAGCCATTATTCACAGTTGTTTCACAAATGATTTTCTGTGCATTTGCACATGCTTACAGGTATAAATGTAATCATCAGAGTTCTCTCTTTTTTTTTTTTTTTTTTACAGCACCTACAGCATGTGGAAGTTCCCAGGCCAAGGACTGAACCTGCACCACAGCTGCTGCAATAACAAGGCCGGATCCTTAGCACATTGTGCCACCAGGGGACTCCCCATGGGTTTTCTTTTATTTTATAAAAAGAAACTCTTGGACGTGCTCTAGAGTTGCTTTTCCCTAGCGGTGGGTCTGGTCCTGCTCTCTGTCTGTGTTACTCCAGAGCACGGGTGCCCTGTGCATTCTGTATCAATTTTCACGGACATTTCGGGTGTTGCTGTATCTTAGCCTATTGCAGCAGGTATCCTTGTCCACGCATGAGTGTGCAGTGATCTCAGAATCTCTTCTACCCACACACTGATCCATCCATACACTGATCAATCTGCACACTGAGCCATCGGGATGAGATCAATCAGGCCTACGTGTCACACGAAGGGCACTGACTTAGCCTGGAGGGGTGCTGGGTGGGTGCTTCTGAGAAGGGGTCTCCTGGGCCTGAGACTTGCACCGCGGGCCAGCCCAGCTGGGGGTGGAGCCTTAGTGGGCACTTTGGGGAGGCTCCTAAAGCCCCTAGACACCAGCCAGGGCGGGTGTCAGCAGAAGTGCTGGGAGCTGTGGCCCCAGCGGGTGGGGTGGGGCGCCCGTTTCCCATGAAGGAGAGGTTCTGACCTGTACCCCACCCTCTGCCCCACAGGGAGAAGGCCTGCCTGGTGGACGAGGACTCCCACTCTTCAGCTGGGACACTGCCGGGCCCCGGAGCCTCCCTCCCCTCCTCTGGCCCAGGTCTGACATCCCCACCTTACACAGCCACTCCGATTGACCACGATTACGTCAAATGTAAAAAACCCCACCAGCAGGCGACGCCGGACGGTACAGTCCCTGTTCTCCCTCCTGCCAGCCCAGGGCGGCACGCCAGTCATGGGGGAGGGCGCTTGGGGCAATGAGTCGCTGTTTTGGTAAGGGGGGTGTGGGTCTGGGGTGACACGGGCAATGTTGCGGCTGCTCATTAACCTCATGGACTCACGGTGATCTTGTGCCTCCCAGACATGCTAAGGGTCGCCACCTGCCACCGCCCACTTGGGAGCCTCTCTGAGCCTACAGGCCGGGGACACAAAGGGCAGTCGCAAGGCCCTGGCGTCTTGGGCTGCCCGGGGTGTCCCTGGGCTACTAGCCATCTCACACCTGCATTGTGATATTGTCCTTCTGATGGCCAGGGAAGGCCGTGACTCAGTCTGTCACCCCAGGAATCCAGATGGGCCGGTGGTGGGGTCAGCTGGCTTCCCATGTGGACGGGCAGGTGGCGGCCAGTCACCCACATTCTTTACTAACACCCAAGGCCTGCATGCCAGTCTCTTCATGTCCCTTCACCTTCACAACAGTGGGGCAGATTGGTGGGCCTTGGGGTCGCTAAATGGAGCCCTGGGGGTGGTGACAATGCTGGGACCCACCTCAGCAGGGCCCAGTGTGTGTTCCCGGAGGGCAGGGATGAAAGTAGGGCTAGATCTAACAGATGGGGGTCTGGGTGGCCCTGCTCGACTTGTGGGGGTGTGGCTTGTGACCTGCAAGGAGAGGACACTGGAGGTGTCCCTCTGGGGTTTATGTGGTGTGTGGGATGTGTGGAGAGGCTGCGGGTCTGAGTGCAGAGTTGAGTGTGTGCTTCATGGCTCCACCCCCACCCCGGGCCTGCTCCTCCTGCTGTGGCCCTGACCATATTCCCAAAGCAAGGGCTTCCCCGTCCCTCGCATCAAATTAAAGCCTGTTGCCACATTTTACTCCTGAGAGTATTGAGAAAGCACCCTAGAATCAGTCCCTGCTTTGGGAATTCCTTTCAGCCAGATGTTTCCTGTGACGGTTTAGCTGTGGTGGGTTTCAGGAGGGAGGGATGCCTCTTAGGGCGTCCCTGGGCCCGGGCATGCACACGTGTGTGTGTGTGGACTGTGAGGAGTGGGATGCTGGGGGCGGCTGCTGGCATGGTACCATCCTGGGTGACTGGGGCTGGAGATTTTTAGGAGCCATGCAAGTAGGCTCAAGTGTAATTTCTATGGTTGTACATCTTGGAACGGTGGTAACAACTTTTTTGCGAAGTGCCTCTTGTCAATGATGTGGAGCCTTTGAGATCCCATGGCCCACTTGCCAGCCCCAGCTGGGTGTGCAGGGAGCCCAGGCCTGGCTGTGGGTGATGCTAGGAACCTGCCCTGCTGCCCCCCACCCCCCGACACACACACTGCTCCCCTCCTGGAGAAGGCAGTGTCTACAGTGTGAAAACGTTTGGGGCCCTGAGATCGCTGTGGCCTGAGAGAGTAGGAGTGATCGTTGAGCAGCGAAGGCTCTGGCTTGGGAGGGAGCAGCAGGCTGCCAATGTCTGGGGACATGCTGGACCTTTGAGGTCCACACCATCCACCTCTGCTCCTGCCTCCCGTGACCCAGTGGGGTGGCTGACGGGCTCTGGGCCAGAGTGTGTGGCCTCGGGTCTCCTGCTGTGTAGGAGAGGCCCAGTGTGGGTGTGCGTCTCCCTAGAGTGGATGGAGAGAAGCAGGTGTGGAGAGGCCCAGGGCCCTGCCCAAGGTTAGGCGGGGAAGCCAGGGCAGAGTGGCCTGGGGTCCAAGGACCTGAGCTCCAGGCCCAGCCCTGTCACTCACTTGCCTGGCGGCCTTCTCTGAGCTGCAGGGCCCTCCTCTGTGGGGTGGGGGTGAGCTCTGCCTCGTTGGAGTTAAATGCAGATGTCTGCAGGTTGTAGCTGCCCCCTAGACACAGGCACCTCCGGGGCACTGGGGCTGCTCTGCAGGAGGAGTGCAGGCCTTGGGCCCAGTCACCCTCATTTTGTACCCTGACTCTCCCAGCTGTGCTGTGGCCTCAGAAGGGCAGGTGGTGTCCCTGGGTGTATAGCCCCAGAAGGCCCTGGACTCCTGTAGCACAGAGTCTGTCAAGCTCATTGCCCAGCTGGACAGGGAGCCTAGCATACGGACTCCCTTGGATGTGGCTAGGAGACCCTGTCCAGGGCTGCTCTCCACTTCAGGGCGCCTGTGCTTCACCATAGAAATCCGCCAGGTCCTTTCTTACCTGCTCTGTGGTCAGGAGAGATTTAGGAAGATAGCTCCAGTTGTACGTGGGCAGCTGGACAGTTAACACTGGCTGCTTAGCATGGCCTATCTTTGCCACCCTGCACTGGGGTGGGAAGCTTCTTGAAGCCTGTCCGCAGCCCGGGTGAGAATTCCCGGCTGGCTCTCAGGCCCTTCAGACTCTGGCCGGTGTCAGACCCAGTCCCCTCTGGGTGGCTGGGAGGGCGCCCACAGCTGACCAAAGGGGCCCTGGCCAAGCTCAGAGACAGAGGGGACTCCGTTCCTGGCAGCCTTGCCCACCTTCTTCCCCCTTTCGTCTGTCCTAGGATTTGTCCGTGGTACAGAAACCCTCAGTGGGCGAGTGTGCTGTGACCTGTCCTCCATGAGGAAGCCCACTGCAGGGACAGGTTGTGTGGCTAGTCAGGCCAGAGCCCAGGGCATCTGGGGTCTAAGTGTCCTTGCCCTGGCCAGGGGTGAGGCTGCACTGGGGAAGTCCACGCAGGTGTGGTGGCGCTGGATCCGTGTCTCCCTGTAGGAGGCTTGCTGGTGTCCGGGCCCAGGGAGCAGGGCCATTGCAGAACTGCCTGGTGCGTGGCTTGGCCTGGCTCAGCCAGCCTGTGATGTGTCTGTGGTGACTCTGTTGGCCTGGCCAAGATTGTTACTACCTGACTTAAGTGTCCCATGTCACCTCAGAACACCAGAGCCAGAAAGGACCTCAAGGTGGGGCTCTCCAGCAAGCCTGTGGCCCTGCCTGTCTGGAGTTGCTTTGGCACTGAACCAGGCACACACAACACCACCCTCCCCTGTGTCAGGCGCTTGGTTTGGAAAGCAAGTGTCAATCAGTGAGCAGCAGAGAGTTCCAGAGAGCCCTCTCTTGGCCTCTTGGTGGGTAGGAGGCCTTTCTGAGGTTTGCAGCTTAGCCAAGGTCGCGGGGTGCATGTGGGGGAGCCCACTGTGAGCAGAGGGGAAGGCAAGTTGAGATCAGGAGAGCAGGAAACACGGGGGCTGTTGGGGTTGCGCCCCATTTGCAACATGAACCCCAGGGGGAGGTGTGGGTCATATGTCCTTCAGGGGAGCCTGGGGTGCCTGTGACAAGCCCCCATGTGACCATCCATCCTCACTGCCATGCCGTCACTGCCACTGTCACCACCTGTGTTGTGTCCCATCTGTGCTCATCCTCGCCACTTGCCCTTGCTGCTTCCACCAATATTGCCCGTGCTGCCCCTAACCCTGGCCACACTGTTCTCCAGGCTGCCTGCTTGCACTGTCACGGCTCGCTTCAGGGACCGAGCTGACCGCATGCTAGCCCTCAGTCCGGCTCCCTGCGTCCCCGTGATCGGGAGCACCTCCACATCGCTGGTCCTGTGGTTTGGAGAGTGTATGTTTGATGTGCTTGTCTTCTGCCCACGGCCCATCTTCCCAGTTCTGGCCAGACACACATGCAGTGGTGGCCTCCCCGTGCCACCTACCTGCCTATCCGGCAGGCAGCTCAGCCCCGAATTTCCATTGCTTTGTTCTTTTCTGCTTAAAGTAACAAAGGCCACAGACTCTAAGACACCGAGCTGTCTTTCTAAGGGTGTAAAAATGCTCATCGCACACAGTATCCAGATGCTCTGGGTCTGCAGCATAGCGCATACAGGCTCAGGCAGGGGTTTTTTCTAGAGTGCAGGCCTGGCCTGGGCTGAGGGTATCAGTGTGGTGGGCAAGCTGCATTCTGTGCACAGACCTCTGCCTACAGCTCAGGTGCTGGGCTGGGAAGGGAGGCTGTCACAGGGCACAGCCCGTCACCTCCTTTGTCCCCTTCCTTCATTCTCACCTTTTGAAGAACAACCTCAGGCCATAGCTGGTGGTGCATCTTGAGCACCTGCTATGTACTGGGCCTGGAAGAGGTCACCTTGGCCGTGCTGCCTGCTCGGACCTGTATGTCCCTGGGGCAGTGTTTGGTGCCAAAAGGGAGTGCTGTGAGCTGGGCCTGAGGTTTGGAGGACCAGGAGGACTTCCTAGAGGAGATGGGTCTCCAGAGAGACCTGCAGGGTCATTTTGAGTGAGGGACAAAGGGAGCAAAGACGTGGAGGTTGGAGATCCTGTGGCATTTGGATACTGAGGTGACCGGGTGAGTGGAAGAGACCTTGAGGAAAGAGAGCTTGGAACCATCAGGCCCGAAGCGAGGATCTTCCCTGTGGGCTGCAAGGAACTGGCGTGTCTCGGCCTCTCTCTCTTTGGCTCCAAGAAAGGCTGGGGACACCCTGTCATCCTTCTTGGGAACCTCACCAATGGCTGTGGGGCACCACCCGCACCTCTTACAGCTCTGCTTCCCCCAGCATTGTGTCGAGGGCCATGAGGCCAAAGTTCCCCCCTCCGACCATCAGGGGGCCTGTCTCTTGGTATCTGTCCCCTCTCCTCTGGCGCCCCACCTACACGCCAGCCCCACTTTGTCATCAGGGACCAACTGGGGCAGGTTTTATCAGGCTGAAAGATTTCTCAAAATACCAAGTCCACCCAAGTTTGCTGTTCTTAGAAACCCATTGTTTTATGGTCAGTGGAACCCATTGCGATCTTTCCAGGGTTCGCAGGGTAGAGCTACTGCAGTGGTCATCACACAGCCACCTGCCTCTCTCCTGAACTTCCGTGGAGCTGAACTAATGGACTGGACAGCAGTGGACTGGCCTTGGTCGTCCTGCTGGGCACTTGGAGAAGCTGCAATAGGGGATGTGTGTCTTGTAACCAAAGAACTCTTTCAGGCCGGTCTGAGAATCCTGAGAACACCCAGAGGGTTGAACATCACATTCAAAAGACCCAGTGGGGAGTTCCCTTTGTGGCTCAGTGGTTAACGAATCCGACTAAGAACCATGGGGTTACAGGTTCGATCCCTGGCCTTGCTCAGTGGGTTAAGGATCCGACGTTGCCATGAGCTGTGGTGAAGTTTGCAGACGCGGCTCGGATACCGCGTTGCTGTGGCTGTGGCGAAGGCTGGCAGCTACAGCTCCTGTTAGACCCCTAGGCTGGGAACCTCCATATGCCACGGGTGCGGCTCTACATAAAGGCAAAAAGACAAAAAAAAAAAAAAAAAAGACCCAGTGGGACGGGCAGCCTCATCCCCAGGCTCGGCCCCTTTCCCTCTGCACCCCTGCTCTTCCCTTGCACAGGGCCTGTGGGCTCCGCCTGCAGTGGAGGGCGCCCGGCTCTGTCGGTCAGGGGAGGCTGGGAGCAGCCCAGGGATGCAGAAGGAACTGCTCCATGGTGAACGTAAGAGTGCAGCATTTATAACCATGCCTCACGTGTTGATTAGCGTGGACAGACTTCTATAAGAACATTTTGAAGGAAGAGCAGGACTGCTTGGATAGCCTGCCCCTAGTGCCATCCTCTTTCCCGTGGCCTCTGGGCAGCGCGTGGTGCCGGGATCCCACCCACGTGCCTTCCCGGGAAGAGACCGCTCCCAGCCCTGTCGGCCATCTGGCTCTTCAGCTGAGTGTGGCTTAATGCTGCCCACCTCCTGCTGGGCCTCAGGCCCAGATCTGGGTAGCCCCAGTGCAGATGCCTCCACAGGCCCCACATGGCGGCTGAGGTGGGTGGGGGGAGCACGGCCTGTCCTCCACAACCTCAGCAGACCCTCTGGCTCTTCCTGAACACCAGCTCGGGGTTACATGATGTGTACGGCACCTGCGGGGGCCCTGGCAGCATTGCGACATGTGGGGATAGCCATGGAGGTGGGAACAGAGCCCAGCCTGGAAACTCTGCTCACAACCAGTGGAAGCCGTGTGTTCCCTGGACCAGAACTCCCCTTAACGCACACACGTGTGCACACACACACATATGCGCATGTGACTTCCCCATCCCTTTGTCAGGACACAGTGGCAGCATGAGGGCTGTGCGTGTGTGTGATGGTGCTGGGCCTGGGCTGAGCTTCCGTCCAGGGGGCAGGCGGAGCGTGGTGCCTGCAGGGCTGGTCCTTGCCCAGAGGCACTGGATGATGAGTGATGGGTGGGCCCTGTGCTGTCCACCCCGTGTGCCTTTGCCCCTGCTCTCTCAAAAGTTTCCCGTTTGTGTGTCCCCGCCCTGGGTGTCCCAGCCTTTCCTTGGCAGTGGGCCTGGTGACCTAGAGTGGGTATACACAGAGGCCTCTGGGCAGTAGGGTTGGGGCACGTCCCCTCCCCCACACGAGCCTCCGCACACCGCGGTACAGGGCCCCCTCATCTCCGTGCTGTCCTGCCCCTCAAGTCCAGCTTGTGCTCAGCTTCCAGCCACCGTGAGCCTGCCTCCCGCCCTGCCCCTCCAGCCCCGAGCTGGCCCATCCATGGCTGCCCGGCTGACGGGCCTCCCGATGCACCTCCCCCGCTGTCGATCTGTTCGACCAGCTCACTGAGTCCTCGCCCTCTGTCAGCTGCCCTGGGGAAGGTAGATTCACCAGGCGGGCAGCGAAAGGGTCAGGTCCCTAGAGTCCTTCTCGAAGAACTTTTTCATTTTACGACATTTTATCGATGTAAAAGAAACGAAGCTTTCTTCTGACATGACTGCTTCTAGGTGTGAAACCTTGGTTTGCTTCTTAGTATGGTCTTAGTCAGGACCATTTTAAACAGCCTCAGGCTGACCCTCTCAGGCACACGACACTCAGAAGGATTCGAGATACTTGGCCCGGGCCTCCCGAGTCCCAGTTGATGACTGTCTTTGCAGTGACATGCTTATTCTGTTTCCCAGGCACTTGCGTCCCCACTCTTGCCTCACAGCCCCACCCCTACCCCCAGCACTGCACACAGCCTTCCTAAGGGACTGTGTGAAGGTGGTGGCCTCTTCATGTCTCTACTGAGCTTTAGCCTTCCTCAGGGCTCCCTGGGTGCCCTTGACCTCCCCAGAATAAGGGGAACCCCGTTCCTGCTGGTGTCCTCACTTATATGTGTCCTGCTCCACGGTGGCTGTGAATGCTTTTAAAAGAGACCTAGCAGAGTGCCACCTTCCCACACGCCCAGGGCGTGGGGTCCCCACGCTGAGCAGTGCTGCCAGGGCATCAGTGTGTTGGGAGTAAACGTCCCAGCATTGCTAAAGCCAGTCGTTGGTTTTCTTAATGATTGTAACCGGGATTCCACTGGGTTAGCGACTTTTGGGCCCAAAGCCCAGTAGCTCTCAAGCTCGTCAGGCCGCGTGCCAGTTCCTGGTGAATTCAAATGCCGGGCTTCCTCCTGGCCACCAGCTGCTCAGGGCCTGGCTGCTGGGCGACTGCCTGCCTAACCGGCAGGAGGGTTTCTCAGCTGCCCAGCACAGCCTGCCATGTTGCCCCCGCCGTCTAGGTTCTCTGTCCCGGCCAGAAAGTGCTGAGGGACAGGGGATATTGCTCCTGTCTGTGCGCCAAGTACATGTGTGTTGGGGCAGAGGCAGGGGAGCAGTGACAGATGAGTTAAAACACGGGCAGTGGCAGCCTGAAGCAGCCCAAGTGGCAGCTCTTGGGTTGGAAGGCAGGGCTGGGGCCGTGGAGCCCAGGGTGTCAGTCGCTGGCCCCGTGACTGGGGACGCCCTCACACTGCCCTCCTCCCCATTCTCGGTTACGGAGCCTTGGGCGGGGGGGGTCTGCCTTGCAGTGAGGGAAGATCCCCTCACCAGGGCGAGGTCTCCCTTAGTGAGATGCAGCCTTTGTGTTGGCCACTCACACACACCTCCCGTCCCAGGGTCCATGGCTCCATCAGCCCAGCCAGTGCGGATGACCCACACTTACTGGGCAGTGGACACTGTAGGGGCAGCTGCAGCAGGCCCAGAGAGGTCACTGTCCCCGAACCCTGGTCTGCAATCAGACGCAGGTAAAGAGGCTGGAGCAGTGGGACTGGCGTTTGAAGCACAGGACTAATTCTTAGTGTCCTCAGTTTCTGCCCACCCACTTGGGATGGTGCCACCCGGTCAGTGTGGAAGAAGTGGTCACCGCCCTGTCAGCTCAGGCCACTCGGGTCTCGGAGGTCCGGGCTTTTGATGTTCCAAAACAACTCTCCATTTTGTCCTAAGTTTGCCCACCAATAGCTCGAGCTGTGCTCCTGGGGGCCCCAGGGAACTGCTGGCAGGTACCAGTGTGTCACCAGATCTGGGCTCACCAGCAGCTGATCCCAGACTTCAGGGCCCAGGCGTGTCTGCCCTCCTCCCTGTGGCCCCAGAAGCCCCTTGGAGACCACCCGTGGCTGCAGCTCTGAGGTTGGGAAGGAACGAGTGAGCTTCACCTTCAGATGCACAAAGTTCAAGGTAGAACTAAGCTTTATTCTTTAGTGGGTGCTTTCCAGCTCTACTGTTGTTTTATTTGTGCTCCCTTTTCAATAGTGTAGTGACTGCCTTAGGGTTAAGAAAATACATCTTCATGTGGTCACATCTCCCCTCGGGTGAATATAATTCATAACTTATGAATTATACTGATCTTAGCTTAACCTCCCATCAGATAGTTCCAACGTCCAGGTTATTGCTGAGCCTGAGCCTGGTTCTGTTGATTATTTTGTCTCTTGACAACATTCTTTTCTTTTGTGTGTGTGTGTGTGTGTGTGTGTGTGTCTCTTACCCTTTTTACTTTGAGCACAGGATGTCTTGTGTAGGACAAAAGAGACTGAAATAACTTATCTACGCCTGGCATGGGCTTTGCTCTGCTTCTAGGCTGCTGGGGGGCGTGCGTTGGACGAGGCATAGCTGAGCTGTGTTGGTTCTGATGCTATGGTTCCCCTCTGATGGTGCCTGTACCTCGGGTGGGGTGGGTTTGCTGGGAGGTCTTCTTTCCACCTTGTGCTTCAGGCCCTTCGTGTGCCCTCAGGGAGGGTCTCCGTGTCCTTGACCCCTCTTCCTCCTGGGACTGCTTTTCCTGAGGTGGGTTCATGGCTGGTGCCCTGTTGTCTGGGTCCAGCCTCAGTACTGGCAGGCTGTGGCCCCTTGCCTCGGGGTGAGACCTGCCACTCCCTCAGGGCAGGTGCTTTCTGTGTCCTTCCCCACAAGGCAGCAGGCCTGCGCACCTCCCCTGGTGGCTTGGGCTTTTGCTTCCCACCCTTCCTACACCTGTGCCCATCTCCTCTCCGGGCCTGCTCCCCAGGAGGGTGTCCTCCAGTCTCCTTCCCACCTGGCCCCCTCTTGCTCATGAGCACCTGTGGAGGCCCGTGGAGAGGTGCCAAGTGGGTGCCTCCCACCTGGTGTCCATGGCTCCCAGGGGCCTGTATCCCCACATAGACTGGCTGCATGTGGCCTCAGTGACCAGCTAAGAGGTTTTGCTGAGTTCTTGCCTGTTCTGGCTATGCACGCCTGTCACGGTAGGAATACTACCTGGTGTATAACACACTACTGGGCACCTCTTCCCAACTCCGCGTCACATACATCATGTTGATGGCTCGAGGTTGCCCATGATGCACGTATTTACCCACAGAAATCAGTAAACAACACAAATGAAGGCTTTTACCGTGGCATCCAATTGTCAAACATTTACCAGAACACCGCCCTTGGGGGAAACCCTGGGAAGGTTGGTGCCAGGATGGGCGGGCAGGCAGCGTCGGGGCCATGCACAGGGCAGTTGCCAGGCCCTGCAGGGAGACATGGCTTAGGGGGCCCCCTCATGCAGGATGTGTCAGGGGTTCACACTGCTGCCTCTCTCTTCTCCCCGCAGAGCGCAGCCAGGACAGCACAGCTGTGGCACTCTCAGATTCCAGTTCCACGCAGGACTTCTTTAACGAGCCCTCCAGCTCCCTGGAGGGTTCCCGAAAGCCCCTCGCAGACAAGAGACCACCTGCGCCCACTTCCCATGCAGGAACTCCTGGTAAAGACCTTCAGGGGCCTGCAGAGGACAGAAGTATGGAGACCTGAAACGGGACGTGGGGAGGGCGTGGGTGTCCCGGGGCTGGGCAGTGCTGGACATGGTGGGTTCTGGCCTCTGGCCTCGCACCTCTGCAGCTGCCCTGGGACCTTGTTGGACAAACTGCTCACCTCCCTGGGCCTCCGACGTTTCCCCTGTAGGATGAAAGGGGTCCTAAGGCCTGCTCTTGGGGTCTGGGGGTTAAACGCAGCATCCCAGATGGTGCTCACACAGCCCTGTTGTTAGGATCCCACTGGGCCCCCTGTGGGAGAGCCAAAAAGTCTTTGTATCCTAAACATCACAAATGTGCTTTCTTTTTAACCTGGACCCCTGTTTTTTTGGCAGAGAGCCCTGACCTGGCCCTGGGGTATGCCTGGGGCTTGTGGGGATCCTGAGGCCCCAGTGGAAATCAGGCTTTCTGGGGGGTTGCAGGCAGGCTGGGTGTCCCTGGCACTGCTCTGAGGCTGTGGCTTGTCAGCCAGCTGTGGATTTTGAAATCTTTCTCACACCAGCCAAGGCCGGGGCAAAGGGCTGCTTGCCAGACAGCAGCATCAACAGCAAGCAGGTCCCCAGCCCCCCTGGGGAAAAGCACTGACTGTTCCTGCTTTATAGGAGAAGAACCTGGGTTCCAGAGGGGCTCAGTCTGCACCCTTAGCCATGCCCCATGTGGCCTTTCCCAGTGGGCTACAGGGGCAGGTGACCCCAGGAAGTTGCCACACAGGCCCTGAATGGAAGAGTCCAGGCTTGGGGGTTCATGGGAGGATGTGGCCTTGGGGCCAGAGCTGTCCGCACTGGGGAAGGCTGCCCAGCTCTCTGCCCCTCTCCAGGCGCTTCCTGCTGGGCTCAGGGAGAGGTGAGGCTGTGTCCCCATTAGGGACAGGTCAGGGGCATGGAACAGATCACAGGCCTACCTGCCCTGGGCCCATGAGCCCTCTGTGGCTGACATCAGCCCCTGCAGGGAGCTGGGGGGCAGAAGGGCAGCCTGACTCGCCACACTCTACTATAGCACCTGGGGCTCATGGCGTCCAAGGGGTGAAGTGGTTTTTATCAGTAGATGTGGGGCCTGTCCCGTGTGGACATGGCCCATCACGCAGTGGAGTCCAAGGTGCGGAGGTCCTCACAGGCCTCTCTCCAGAGTGCTTAGTCTGTGCAGCTTCCAAAACTCAGAGTGGCCCATCCCTCCTCAGCGTGTGGGGCTGGACCTTGGTCAAGGAGGTTAGGGCCGAGTGAGTCACTGCAGACTCTGGGGGCCTGAAGTGAATCATCTTGCTTCTCTGGATGGGCTCTTCCCCTCCAAGCCCTGCTTTTCCTGGTCACCACAGTGCTGCAGGGGGCGACCTTCATGTTGGGGGGTAGTCGCAGCAGGGAACGTGTCCTGAGCCCAGGCCTGGCGGGCAGCACGAGAGCCTGAGCCAGTGCCCTCTGGGCCCAACCTGTCAGTGGCAGTCCCCAGCACACACCGGGGCTCCAAGTGGGTGACAGCCCTCGGTCCCTGCACAAAGCCAGGATGTGGGCTGGGCCAGCGCTGGGCACGTGCCTGCCTCGTGTGCGGCACACGCCTTGCCCACCAGGCGCACCCTGTTGGTGTTTCTTCCTTCATGGTCAGTGCTGTAGGGTGCAGCTCCTCACTCACAAATTCTGTGTGCATCGTTGGGCAGCCAGGTCTGCCGGTCCCTGGGTGCCCTGAGGAGGCAGGAGCGGCTTCCCCAGGATGCACCTACCTTCCTGGTCTCTACCCTGGTTTGTGCCCAGGTGCCTCGAGGAAAGAGGTTTCCCCCAAGAGACTTGCAGCTACCCCAGCCCACCTTTCCAGGAGTCAGAGCTCCCAAGAAAAGTCTAAAATGTGAATGTAGCAGCAGTAAAGATTTATATTTTTAGTAGAGAAAAAGCCACCCACGGTTTCACCACCTCAACACAACCCGCTCTGTCACATCGCTCTGAGGGCAGCAGAGTTGTCAACAACCTATGAGGTGCAGGCAAGGGACACCAGTGCTGGTTTTGGGGCTCCCTGCCAGCTGAGCCCGGGACTGAGAATGCACAGCCACCAGGTACCTTGTCCAGGAATCTCATCCTAGGGCCATGCTTGCTGAGCGGGGAGGGGCTGGGCTGTTCTGCCCACCTGTTGCTCACACAGTGGGCACTCCGAGCCAGCCTTTGCTGCCATTACTGGCACTAGGCTACCCACGTGGCCTGGGTGAGCATGTGGCCACCTCCTGTTAGTGGGAAGCCTGTCTTCCTGTGATCTGGGCAGGCCTGGGTCTGGGCACCCTGGTTGGGAAGCGTGTCTGGGCTTGCCACCTTCCTCCCCTTTTCCTTCTGCTAGCAGGACCTAGGAGGCCCCATCAGCAGGGGCCAGGGATGCTGTGGGGGAGGCATGTCGCCACTTTTCTCAGGCCTCCTCAGGCCTCTGTGCACCTGGGTTTTAACTCACTCTGGCATCTCAATTCGTTTTGATCTTTATGTCTCTTCAGATGTGGTTCTGAGCTGCCTTAGGACTCATGCCTGATCCTCTGTCCACTTTCCATGTGTCCGTGTCTGAGCATCTGTGCCTTATTTGAATCCCTGGAACTCGAGTTCTCTGTCACTTCATGCCTCCTGCAGGGCAGGGTCCTAGTCGTTGTTCAGACTGCTTGTCAGGACGCATTGGAAGTGTGGCCTTGGAGCTGACCACACCGGCAAACTGGCACATCTTTGAGAAAGGGCAGCAGTGTCCCCTGTGGGCCCTGTGGTGTTGTGGGGCGTTGGGTGGGTGTATGTGGGACCACCTCAGCCCTCTGCTGAGCCTTCAGATGGGGTCAGCTTCCATTGAGGAGGGCAGCTCCCTGGTGGGGACGCTGAACAGGCACATCTTGCTATCAGATGGTGGGTTCACTGGGTGCCCTGCAGACACTGCCCTGGGGTGGGGGGAGGCCTGAAGAGGAGCCAACTACATTCTGAGCAATGAGAGTGAGTGTGCAAGGCCAGGTGTGCATCCTGGAGGAGGAGCCACAGCCATGGGTGTGAGGCCACCCGGGAGGGAAGCTGGGTGGGATGGCAGAGCTTGGTCTCAGGGCAACTGAGGGGGCGCTGGGAGGATCTCCCAGGCAGGAAGAGCGGTGGTGGGTGAGCTTGGCGCAGACTTGGCCTAAGAGGAATGTGGGCCTCGGTCTGCCCAGCCCTTCAGGGGCAGCTGTAGCAGAGAGGGCTGAGGGGCGAGGGCAGCGAGGGGCATGGCCCAGAGCTCGACAGGCCTTGGAGCTGGTGCCCTGGGCAGGCTGTGCTGAGCTCCAGTACCCAAGGGGCCACCTTGACCCTGACACTGGCTCCATGCCTTCCTTCTGCCTGCCTGGCCGTTCCTGGCAGAAGCGGCCGGGCGTTAGGGTGCTGAGCACGGAGCAGGTGATGCCCTCTGTGCGCCCATGTCCGCCTTTCCACTGCTTCCCCACACCAGCCTGCACAGGCCCCCCAGCCCAGCTTGGACACCCTGCTCCCTGCGGCCTAGGTTCCCTCTGCCATGTGTTCCCTGTGATGGCCTGCTTCACCCGAGCAGAGACAAGGCCAGAGAGGCTTCAGCAGGGAGCAAGGGGGCAGAGCAGGTCCAGCAAGGGCACAGACCAGCTGTGCCAACTGCCTCACGAGGTGACTCCGTCACTGGTGGTGTCACCACAGGGAGTGGCCCCAAACTGAGATGACTTCTTTTCCTTGTTCTCATCTGCAGGGAAACCTGAGGAGCCCTTGGAGAGCACGGAGGGCGTCAGGACCACAGAGCAAGGCAGCCAGAAGCCGGCTGCAGACCCCCCAGGCCCTGCCGGCACCCCTTCCAAGCCCCCAGCATCTGCAGCCGCCCCGTGGGATGGGAAGAGAAGAGGAGAGTCCCCCGGGGAGCCTGCAGCCTTCCCGCAGGGGCTGCCCGTCGGCGCCGAGGAGCAGCGCCAGTTCCTCACGGAGCAGTGTGTCGCCTCCCTGCGCCTGTGCCTCAGCCGCTTCCCCCAGCACTACAAGAGCCTCTACCGGCTGGCCTTCCTCTACACCTACAGCAAGACCCACCGGGTGAGCCCACGGGCGGTGGTTGGGCATGGCTCCCTCACCCCGCTGTTCACGTGCGTGCGGCCACCCTCCCCACCCTCCCCTCCATCCAGGGCCTTGCTTCCCCCCGGCCCATCCCCTCTGGCTTCGTCCTGCACAGCCCTCCAGGCCATCGCCCTGCCCTGGGCTGGCCTCTCCATGCAGCTGCCAGGCGGTCTTCATGGCTACGTGTGGGCTTCCTGGCTATACATCTCTTGCTGGCGTTTAGATTTGAGGGAGAGTGAGGTCTATCCGTGTTCTCTCACTCCATCCTCTTGGGTCCCATGGTGACAAACCCTACAGGGAAGATAGTGGGGTGCATGGGGGTCTGGCTCAGTGAGGCCTAGGCTCAGAAGCCTCCTCCCACCAGAGGCCCTACTGACCTGCTTACCAGCTTCTCTGTGCGATGCTTGCAGAACCAGGAAGGGCAGTTGGCCTGAGACAGACCATGGCCTAGCACTGCTTGTGACAGGAAGCTACTTGATAGAATTCTGTAGGGGCACAAGGCAACGTGGTGACTGTTGGTTTTCCTGGAGCAGAGCAGTGGGGCTGGTGGCAGGCCTGGCTGGGAGGAGACCTTGGCAGGGCCTCCATCTCTGCCGCAAGGTGCCTGGCTTTCTGGGCTGCTGCTGTCCATCACTGCTGGACCAAGCCCTGGCCCTCAATTGCCTGGCTACACTTGGCCATAAAGCTGACCTCTGGTGCCTGGCCTGCTGGGCCCTAAGGCTGATACTCCCCGACCCTGACCTGCTCTGGCGTTGCTTGGGGAACTTCCTCCTGCTCTATTTTGGGAGCAGCAGTGCCCAGTGCAGGAGCTCTCATGATCTCAGGCAGAAGGGACACTAGCTGCCATCATCTGGGTCTCCCTCTTTGCAGATGTGACCAGCTCTGAGCAAGACTCAGCTTCCTGTGCTGAGCCTAGACCTTCACACACTGGCATGTTGCCTTCTCCAGAAGCAGATGCTGTGACAGGATTTGGGGTGCAAGACCCCTGTTACGGGAGGGGGAAGTTGCAGGGTTGGGTGGAGGGAGAGCTGAGCCCCTGGTGCCCCCCATAAATGGCTTTAATCTGAGTGGAGCAGCTGTGCATGTAAAAGGCTTCACACAGTGCCAGGCACAAGCTGCTGTTATCACAGCCGGTCCCTTCTCTGGACAGGCTTTTTTAAAGTGGAAAATGGTGTTTTCTTGAATTTTGACATGCATTGGAGAGGGGGTACCATGGTTCGGCCAGTGTGAGACACAGGCTCTTTCGTGTACGTGTTTGCTCTCAGCTCTCGTGCACACACACCAGTGGCTGTCACTTCTAGGCCTCGAGGCAGGGGGTCTCATCGTTGTGATTCAACTCAGCATTGGGGAGCCCCCCACACACGAGGAGCACGTCAGTGTTCACCGTGGGCCGTCCCGCACTTTCCATGAGTACCCCCGCATCCCCTCTGATGGACCCAGTGGGTGGGGACCTGGTGGCAGTGATGGAAGCTGCCGGGCTGTGGGCACCTTGGACGTCACACCCATCTCTGGGTTCCTCTTACCGTGTGCCAGCTGGCTTCGTGTCCTCTGAGCTGGAGTGCCATCTTAGTTCAGAGGAGACCCATTCTCCCATAGTGCCACATGCGGGCGTCTGGTGTGCCTCGATGCTCTCCAGGTAGCTCGCACCTGGCCGGGGCCGTGGCTCTGCAGGTATCTGCTGGTTCATCCAGATGCTGTGCTGAGCAGGTTGTTCACACCTGGCAGCCTCGAGGGCTGAGTCAGGGGCCCCTATCAGGGCATGCCACTAGCCCAGAGCCCCTGACTGGCCAGCAGCAACCACTTCCCACACACAGCTGCTGGGAACAAGCCCTTCCTGCCTGGAGGTCTCAACAGAAGCACTTTTCTTTGTAAAATCTTCCTGTGGGCTTGGCGCTGGCATTTCCCTGTTGCCATCTCAAGGCTCAGTAGCTGCCTGGAGCAGAGAGGCCTGGGTGGGTGGTGACTTGAGATTCCTCGGGTCCTGCACAGGTGCCCCGAAGTGGAGCCCGGGCCTCTGGGGAGAAGCGTCTCTAGGGCACAGGCAGTGCTGCTTGGCCACTAACGAGGGCAGGGTTTAGAGAGTGAGAAGAGGTAGGCTCCGGGTTCAGAACCTGGCCTGGGAGCCCGTGGAGCTCAGGGGTCTTCTCTGGCGGTGCTCCCACAGAGCACCTGTGACAAGGAGAGGTAGGGTATCCCCTGGGCACCAGGACCATAGGGCCAATTCCTCAGGCTCCTGCCCCTGCCGGCCTTCTGAGGGCTGGTCTGCCCCAAGTGGCCAGCCTCCTGCTGGCCTTTGCAGGGCAGGTGTGCCCAAGGAAGCCCTCCCAGGTGCTGTCCCGCCTCAGCAAAGGCCACTGGGAATCTCCAGGAGCACGGTCTTGCAGGGCTTGAGCCCTGGACTTCAGCCTTGCTTGTAAAACCCAGCCGGCATATGGGCTGCCCAGACACCTTTCATCGTGGGGTCCTGGCCTTCTCTGGTGGGATCAGGAAGGAGGCTGAGGCATGGGTGCCTCCGGCTCATCTGGGCAACCGAGGCCCCCACTTCTTGCTGTGAGGGGTCTGGGACACAGTGGGTTTTAAGATGGCTCCTGGAGCCCGATGGCCTTAAGAAAGGACAGACTTGGAGGACTGGACCCATACTTCGCAGGTCCAAGACTCACTGTAAATCTACCGTAATCAGAACAGTGGAATACAACTCAGCCTTAAAAAGGAAGGGTGTTCTCACACTGGCCGCAACCCGGATGGACCTTGAGGACATGGTACTCTGTGTAACTACCCAGACGCAGAAGACAAACACTGTACGGCTCCACTTACGTAAGGTCCCAGAGCAGTCAAATTCATAGACAGAAGCAGCTAGTGTGTGCCAGGGCCTGGGGGAAGGGTGGATGTTGTTGTTTAATGGGGACAGTTTTGCAAGATGAAAGAGTTACTCCAGAAGCGATTACATAACAGCGTGAACACGCTTAACTTTGCTGAACTTTAAAATGGTTTAAGTGTTCTGAATCACAAATAAAAATAAGAAACAGCGTGGTACCAGTCTGAAGATAGATATGTAGGTCAATTGAGTAGAATTGAGAGCCCAGAGATAAGCACATACATCTATGGTCAGTTATTTTGAGACAAGGCTGCCAAGATACTTTAATGGGGGAAGGACAGTCTCTGCAAGAAACAGTGCTGGCGCAACTGGGCAGCCACGGGCACAAGTGTGAAGCCAGGCCCCTGCCTCACAGTATGTGTAAAATTTTAACTTGAAATGGGTCAAAGACCCAAATTTCAGAGCTAAAATTGTGAGACTCTTAGAAGAAAAAAATAAATGTAAATCTTCTTAACCTTGGCTTAGGCCATGATTTTGTAGATAATGACACTAAAAGCACAGGAGACCAAAATAAGGAAACTGGGCACCATCAAAATTAAGACATTTTGTGTTTCTAAGGACACTCAGAGTGAAACAATCCACTGAATGGGAGAAATACTTGCAGACATATGTATGATAATGGACTTATATCTATAATATCTAAAAAACTTACAACTCATTAGTTAAAAGACAACCCAGTTTACAAATTGGTGAAGGATCTGAATAGACATTTCTTCCAAGAAGCTGTACAGATGGCCAGTAAGCATAAGGAAAGGTGCTCAGCACCATTACCCAGCAGGGAAATGTGAATCCAGACCACACTGAGCTGTCCCTTCTCCCCCACAAGGACAGCCAGAATTGGAAAAATGTTTGCCTCCCCGAGCGGGAGCCTGGGAAGCTGGTCTCCCCCGACACTGCAATCCTGGGGCCAGGACTGGAGTCCAGGGCCACTCTCCTCAGACCTGCTTGTCCAGTGGTTGCTTCTCAGCCCCATTGTTTGTTCTCTCTGGTCCTCCCAGGTCACTTGATGTCCTTAGAGAAAGAGGAAAGCCAACTGTGAAGGCCGTGGGAGTGGCCTGGCCCCACTGCACTGCTTACAGCACTCTGTCCAAAGAAGCAGCAGCTTGTCTGAACCCTGATGAGCATGTGGTGGACCCAAGAGTTATGGCCCTGCCCCGGGGGGCGGCCAGGCTGACAAGGGTCTTGGGGCCCAGATCTTCACTCAGCCTTTACTTTCCAGATGGAGGAGACTGGCCTTCCGACCCAGAGCCTTCACCTGGTCAGGTCGGCGTCCAGTTAAAGCCACACAGCAGCTGATGGCTGTGTCTGGGTTGAGCCAGGAAATGTTTACAGAAGCTCCACTGTATCCTAGGCCCTATGCAAGAGGCTGGGCTTTAGCAGAAGCAAGGAGAACACTCCAGACCCTTTGCTCAAAGGGGTCGTGGGGGAGAGCACAGCGGCCAGACAGTAATTGGGTTGCTGATGGTCAGTGTTACAGGAGCAGAGCGCCGCTCTGAGAGTAGCCCATGACTGGTGTCCCACCTTGACTGGTAGGCCCTTGTTCCCGCCCCACCAGATTCCCTGGGTTCTGCTAAGAGGCACTGTTGTCCAGAGAGCCACAGCCTGCGTGCTGGACAGAGCCCCTCCCTGCCAGCACGTTTCCCTGGTGTCCCGCAGAGCCCCCGCTCTCCTAGGCTTGAGGCGGCTGCGGACGGCCTGACTGGTCAGGCTTTAACACTGGGGCTGGGGGTCTCCTGGCAGAAGGTGGGGTGCTGGATCCATGCAGCAGCTTGTAAAGTTGTCAGGGAGGGCATCCCTGTCCATGCCCTCCGAGGGCAGGCTGAGGCCACACTCTCCCAGGGTAGCAAATCCAATCCAGAAACTCGCCCCACTGCCAGATGATCAAAGTGGCGGCCAGGGCCGCCAGGTGCTGCGGGATGGTTGTCTGCAGGGGCTGCCGCTTGCTGCTGCTTTGCCAGTGCAGCCCAGAAGGAGGGGACTGCCTGCCTTCCCCGTGGGCGCCCTGAGCTGCCCACACACTCACTTGCAACCTACTTCTTGCTTCCCCAGAACCTCCAGTGGGCCCGCGACGTGTTGCTAGGCAGCAGTATCCCGTGGCAACAACTGCAGCACATGCCGGCACAGGGGCTCTTCTGCGAGAGGAACAAGACCAATTTCTTCAACGTGAGTACTTTGCCTTGCTGATTTCTGAGGCTGCCCGCCACCAGCGCTTTTCACAGAGGCGTGGGAATGGACCCTTGGGCGGGCGTTCCCAGTGCTGAGAGATTGTGGCATCCTCAGAGGGCAGGCTGGGGGAGCGCCAGACTCAGGAGTGGGGCCCTTCTTGCCACGCGACTTCTGGCAAGTCGCTGCCCACTCCCGGCACTGGTTCGCCCGTCTGCGTGGTCCTCTGGGACCCCAGCAGGCGGTGGTGATAGGGGCTCCAGGCCCATGCCCTGTTTCCCCTGGTGCAGCTCCACATGCCCCCAGGTGGTCTCGGGCACCCGGAGTTTCTGATTGAAGCCATATCCTACTGAAAAAAACAAATGTGGATAGTGCTGGGCTTGCAGTGCTCTTCTAGTTCTGACATCCTGCGCAGGGTAGGCACCTATCCCTCGGGCAGGACATGGTCTCTCCCTGAGCCCACATCTGTCCCTCCTGGCCACCCTGCCCAGGCGTGGGCTCTGCCCCCATAGAGACAGCTGGCTGCTCCCTCGGCCCCACCTCTGGGCCTCGCCTGTCCTCCCCACCTGTATTCAGCTAGGTGGCTCTGGCACGTTACGCAGGTGCTCTGAGCTTTGGTTTCTTCTGTATTTGCCTTGGTTACATGGGAAGCTGAAGGGCGGGACTGTCCTGCATAGGAGCCAACGGGGCCCATCTTGGGTCTGCAGGGGCGTGGCAAAGATTCTCCAGGCATATGGGCAGCATGAGGGCCCCACTGAGAACCCACCATGTGGTGGGTGTCTGGGTCCATGGCTCTCTTCTCCCAGGCCTGACCTGGGGGCTGGGCTGGAGCTCCAGAGCCTGGGAGCCCCCTCTGTCTGTTTTATAAACGAGTGGTACCTGTAACCCGCAGTCAGTCTACGTGGTACCAAAGGGTTTGCAGTGAAAGAGAAGTCCCTTCCCACCTGAGATAGCCCAGGCCACAGCCACTGTCCCTCATCCACTGTGTCCTTCCAGGTGTGTCTGCCCCAACTTCTTTTTTGCTTAAGAGTGTGTTTTGGAGGGTGTTTTAGAACTTGGTATTCTTTTGAATAGCTCCCCTGTACTGCCAGCATGTGGTTGTCCCTTGGAGTTCCCTGGTAGCTCAGCAGGTTAAGGACCCAGCGTTGCCACTGCTGTGGCTCAGGTTACTACTATGGCACAGGTTCGATTGCAAACATGGCCAAAAAAAACCCAGACATATGGCTGTCCTCCAGTTTACCTGTCACCCCTGTTGATGGATGTTTAGTTGTTGTAGAAGCTGTATACACATCTAGAAGCTGTATACACATCTTTGCATGTGTGTGGGAGACCACTCCTAGGATAAACTCTGAGAGGCAGAGGGTTTGCTATGCCTCGAAGTTTTAGGCCATATCCCACAAGGTCCAGCCCCACCCCGACTCTGAACTCAGGGACTTTCTCCGTTAATGAACCGTCCCATACATTCTCTTCAGTGGGTCATAAACACTCATGTTCTATTCAGCATGAGTGGGATTGAATGTGATAACAGGTGAGCAGCTTTAATTTTTTTTCTGTGCAGTTTCTACTCTTATTCATTTTCCTGTTAGACTATTGGCCCTTTTTTATTGATATGTAAGAACTCTTGATGTTTTAGTGAAGGGGGCCTTCTCTGGTGTTTTGCAAACCTTTCTTCTGCGATGGCTGAACAGAGTGAGAGCCGGGCCGGTGCCTTCGTCTCCCTGCTCTCCTGCTGCTCTCCTTTCCCTGGGCTCCCACCACCTGCCAGAAGAGCAGCCAGTTAGGTAATGGGAGTGCCCCGCTCTGATCTGGCACTTTGCCCGCTCAGGGAAAGACTCCCTCTCTCCCCGCCCCCTCGGCGGGGATGCTTTGGCCCAACCCCACTTTCTTCCTGTGGGTGAGGCACCAGCTTTCCCAATGACTTTTTGGAGGTCAGTCCTTCACATGCCGGTCCGTAGCACATCAGAAGGGTGGCCAGGTGCTGAGGGCCGTTTCCCCGCTGGGCTCACTCCCCATAGCTGCTCCTCTGGTTTCCAGAGCCTTCCAGAAAGTGAATTCCCCCAGAAGGGCAGTCAGGCTGTGCCTGTGAGGGGGACATAGGCCAGCACCTGGATAATGCTGCCCCCACAGCTAGAAGCCCTGCAGGAATGGGGAGACCCCAGGCTGTTTTGGGTGGTTCTGCCTGTTCCGGGTCAGCCTTTGTTCCTCTGTGCTTCCCAGTGAAAGGTGAACCTCTGGGCAGAGGGCAGACAGATGCTTGCACTCCCTTCATGTGGTACCCAGGGCCAGGCCCCCCGCTGGCTGGTGACAGATGGCCCTTGCCGATCCACCCACTCTGTCCTTGTGGCTGCTGCAGGTGGGCCCTCGGGGTGGATGTGTCTCCCAGCCGTGCCGCACAGCCAGCACACCAGGATGTGCCGGCCCTGCGTGCGCTCAGCATGTGTTTGTCCTCTGTAAACTTGCCAGCCGTGTTTACAGAGGGGTGATTAGGGTGGCCCTGGGCTGACCGCTGGTGAGGCCTAGTCTGCAGCTGTGCTGTGCATCGGGATGAGTGGGCTGCCCTTCTCCCTTCCAGTGCACACTGGGGGTTCCCACTTCGGCCTGGGTGGGGGCTGACCCTTGAGGGGATGTGCAGGGAGGCTGAGCAGGGCCTTTGGCGCCCTGACCTGCTGTCTTCGAAGCCCCCGTTGTCCTCAGGGCTTGGGCTAGGAGACCCACTGGTTACTTTTTCGTGCCAGTTTCTGAAAACTGTGAGCCACCTAGGGCCATGTTGTGACTGCAGACAAATCAGACACACAGTGGAGCCCACACCCCTGTCCCACCTCCAGATACCCTGCCCTTCTTAGGGCACCTCTGTGAGCAGCTGGCTACTCTTTTTTTCAGGGGCATGTGTACAAAATCAGATAAATTTGTTATGCAGCTTTGTGCATGTGCATGCATGTGTGTGTGTGTGTGTGTGTGTGTGTTTGTACAGGGAGAGTGCTTTTGGGTAACTTGTATTTTTTCACCGGCACTAAGTCTTGGGGACCTTCCCTAGGAGAGGTGCAGTCTGCCCAGGGCCGGGGTCCTCGGGTAGGGTGGTCACCCCCGTGCTTCTGTGCCAAAGCCACATCCCCTTTGAGTCCCGAGAAGGCGCTCACTGCATGTCTGTGGATCGTCTCCCTCGAGCTAGCTCCAAGTGTGTTTTCCTGGCCAGGCCAGCGCAGGCTGCTGTGGGCCCTGCCACAGGATACTTGTAGGCTCTTGGGAGAGCCCCAAACGCTCGTCCCCTCGTGTGGGCCCCTGTAGGGTGCTGTGGGGCAAAGGGAGAGGCAGGGACCCGTGAGGAGTCTGGTGGGCTGGAGGCAGGGCTCCGGTGCTGCTCAACCAGGGAGAGGTTAGGAGGGGGGGTGGGACTGGACAGCCTGGGGGCAGCACCAGCCAGGCCTTGGTGGGGAACATGAGGGGCCAGCAAAGGGCTGGGTGTGTGTAAGGGGCGGGGGCGGGGACTGATGGCCTGGGCCTCACGGCAGAGACGTGGCACATAGCAGCCCAGCCGTGCGGCTGGACGAGCATCTGAGGGAGAGGAATGTGCCTGGCACGTCTCCAGCCCAGCCGTTCCACAGCTTGACTGAGGCAACGACTCCTACCACCTTTCCATCTGCTGTGTGTGGGGAACAGGCTGGATCCTGGGCAGGGCTTGTGTCCAGGGCTCGTGTCTGGGGGCACATCACCCGAGCCCTCTCCCCGCTGGCCTCGCCTTTGCCGATCAGAGCTGGTGTGGTTGGAGGTTGCTGGTCAAGGTCCTGTGGCCCTCCCTGCCCTGGCTCAGTCTGGCCTGGGCCCTGGGGAGGGACAAGCAGAAGGCATGTGGCATGTGGCTCAGTGATGGCTTCTCAGGAGGACCGGGGTGGTGGTGGTGGGGGCAGGGAGGACATGGAGGTCTGCAGGGAGGCAGGGAAGCCGGGCTAGGGCCTGGGGCTGGGGGTACTGCTGAGAGGGGCTGTCCATTGCGGAGGAGGCCAGGAATTAGTCTCCGAGTGCCCAGAAGCTTCCACAGCTTCATGTGTGGTGTGCCACCTCCAGGTGGTGGGCCCGTGGAGGCTGGAGCTGGGCTGCTCCGTCCAGGGCGAACTTCTATCCTCCTTGTAGCAGATTCGGAAATGTTCCCATAGTAACCAAGCTAGAGATGTCTCTCCCTCCTTCCCCAAAATGTTTGCTGATTTTAGCAGGCAGGGTTTTTTTTTTTCTTGTTTCAACCCAGTTTCCATCCACCATGAAAGAAGCACAGGGAGCGGGTGCCTGGCCAGCTCTGTTCCCACTTCCCCGGCTGTGTGGGCGGCAGCGGCTGTGGCCGAGGTTTGAAGGAACGGAGGGAAGGTGCTGTCCTGCTCCCTCTGGGCTGCCCTGCCCTGGTCCCCTGCCCAACGTGGGGGTCTGCCTGCAGCTCAGGCAAGCAGCCTGTTGCTGCCCGTGGCCCCGGGTCACTGAGAAAAGCGCAGACTTTGGACCCCAGTGGGCTTGGCTCCCGGCCACTCCACCGGTTCCTTGGCCTACCTAGAGTGTGACCCGTTGGCAGGTCGTCATGCAGGTGGATAGAAGCCCTGGGCACAGACTTGGCTTACGCTTGGCCCATCTCACAACTTGCCCTGAGCTCTGGAAATCGGCCTGCTTGGGCTGTGGGGCTTATCTGCGGATCTGCTGGTGCTTCCCAAGGGCAGCGCTAGTACCAGAAGGAGTGTGCTATAGGAGGGGCTCCAGGCCCAGCCCTGGCTCAAGTGGGGCAGCCTGAGATGTGGCCCCATCTCCACTCACCACCTGGGTACCTCTGCATGGCCTGGCTCAGCTGTTGGCACCCATGGCGCAGGCAGTGCTTGTGCTTCCTTGGTCACTGCTGCAGAGTACCTCACTGTCTGGCTGTCGGGGTGAGGGCTTCATTGCTCCACTGCTCCAGCCCAAGGCACACGAGTGCACCTTCCCAGGTCTGCGTCCTCACCTATGCCATGGGTTCTGGACAGGTGCCCTGCATTCCCAGTCAGCCTGGCAGTTCTGCGGGGCCAGGCACCCTCTGGCCAGCCACGGCTCTGCCCCTCAGGCCCTCAGACCAAAGGTGAATGATTTTGGCCCGTCTGTGGGGGTGACCAGGGAGGCCTGAGCCCCTTCTCACGCCCAGGGCTAGTGCCTTTCCCCGGCTCAGGCACCTGCAGCCTCCCCACGCCCCCGCCGTGGTTGTTTGTCCTGACTCCCTGTTGCTGACGCTGATGGGAGATACGGTCGTCAGGGCCTGTCTTGGTAAGTGTTTGTGCCCTGGAGCCCCAGTGCTCACTGAGGCCCTGATGTGGGAGGAAGTTCCCCTGGTTGGTCAGCCTGAGGCCAGAGCAGGCGTCTGGGTGAGAACCACCCCCCGCTCCTATCCAACTCCCTCCCAGTTGGCTGTGTGACACGTGGAATCCCCCACCTCCACCTGCTTGCAGATTTCGGTGACACGGAGGGGCGGGTGCAGTGAGCCCACCTCCCAGGTCAGGGACCTCTGAGCCCAGGCCCATCCCAGCCTAAGGCCTTGCCTAGCACTCCTCCCCTGGGAGAGAGCCAGTGGGCCAGGTGAAGGCTGGGGGGTGCCGGGTAGGGCACAACCTCGAGAGCCCAGTGCACCTGGCCACCCCAACTTGGAACAGCGGTGCCCTTGCCCTAACACACCCCACAGGTGTGCCTGGCAGGTGGGCTTGCCTAGTACACAAGAGGCCCTCCCATCCTTGAGGGATCCCTGGGGCAGGACCAGCTGCGGGGCAGCAGCCCCATGCAGGGCAGAGCCCACCCTGACTGGGCTTGGGGTCTGTGCCTCAAACAGCAGTCTCCTGCTGCAGGGCCCACCCAGCCCTTCTCCCACCACCCTACCAGATCATGCAGCCCCCTGCCTCACCCCCACTCACCCACTCCTCAAGCTTTGTCACTGGCGCCACCTCCCAGATGTCAGCCCCAGGTTCAGAGCCTTTGTTGGCACAACCTAGGGAAGAGGTGTTGGTCTCCACCTAGTTAATTACACCCACCCTCTGGCAGCAGCAGATCCACAGCCGCCCAGCAATAAATGAGCCCCAGGGTGCCCACAAGGGGTGTTCCACCCCCAGCACAGCTTCTCCCGCCTACCTGCTCTGCCCAGCCAGGACTGTCAGGATGGGAAGTGCCAGCTTGGCAGCAGACCCACAGCTTTTCCGAAGTCGGTCTCACCCACATCACCTTCCCTCCGTTCAGGCCTTGCTGTGACCAGGTCACATTCTACCATGGCTTGTTCCTCTGCACATACCTTAAAGCACGTGTTGCAGTGTTAAACCCGCCATGTGCCCAGCCCTGGGACAGCTGCATTGACAGCAAGGTCCACGGTCCACAGGCCAACCCACAAGGCTGGATTATCAGTCCTGTGTCATGGAGGCGCCAGGGAGTAAGGCATCTTGGCCGAGGTCCCACAACCATCTGTGCTGGAGGAGGGACATGAACCTTGCGCTGTCTAGTGCTGAAGCCAGGAGTGGTGGCTAGCATGTAAGGAGGGACGGGTGGAAAGCCAGCACTGGCTCCACGCCAGGGCTGGCCGTGGCTGGGTGGAGCGGGCTGGGGTTTGGGCACCTAGCCTTGCCCTGGGAGGCAGCCTACATGCCAGGCTGCTGAGTGTCCGGGTCAGTAGCTGGCCATAGTACTGACCAGCACCTCTTGGAGGCTGAGACTGTAGTGTCTGCTGGGTCAGGCCTTCCCTCTGTGGTAGATGCCCCAGGCCTGCCCTGCAGGGGCTCCAGAGGCAGAGGACAGTGACAGGCTGACACCCTTGCTCATGATGCCAGAGCTTCTGTGCCTGATCTGACTTGGCCTGGGGGGCGGCAGTGGCAGGACTGGCCCCATTTACTCACTCTGGTCCCCACAGCACGTGTACGGAAGGAAGCTGACACCAGCAGGTGCTTTTCTACTCTCTGCCACCAGGCTGCCAGGAGGTCTGGCCCCTCCTGCTGGACAGCAGAGCTTGTGGTACTGTTCATAGGCCCCTCCCTGGCGCTTTGGCTGCTCTGGGTCCTGGGAGAAAATGCCCAGTGGCTTCTGCACAGCAGGTGCTGGGGGGTCTGACACAGAAGCCAGAGCCAGGGAGTGGCCCGAGGTCACACAGCTGGCAAGTAGTGGGGCCAGATTCAAATCCACAGCCGGCTCCCTCAGCTGCTATGCTGTTGGGAACAGCGGCCACGTGGGGCTCTAGAGAGCGAGGGTGTCGGTGGGTGGTGGTGCTGCGTACTGCGCCTCAGCCCCTCCCTCCTTCGTGGGGAATCCTCCGTTCCTGCCTTTCTCTGAGACCGCCTGGTGGTGAAGCCCACCACCTCTGTGTGAGCCTCACTCTGAGGGTGCCTAGGTCCCTGGGGGAGGCTGTCAGGTGACCTAACAGCCGTGGGAGCCCAGGGCTCACAGTGGGTTTGGGTGGAGCTGGGAGGATGGGGAAGGAGTGAGGGGACATGAGGCGTGGGGGTGGGGGGGGGTTGCTGAAGTCATGGCAGGCCTCCTTTGGTGTTTTCTTTTAAAAGATACTGGTGGGGGCTTCCCTCTGTGCCCCACCGCCGCCGGCTCCCCCTTAGGTGTCATTGCCTAGCCTCCCCCAGCTCACCCAACCTCCCTGACCCCTCCAGCCTCACCCCCGGCCGTGCACCTGGGCCCGTGTCAGTCATGCCTGTGCCCCAGCCTTGCAGTCACTTTTGTACACGTGCTCTTTGAGACCTCTCCAGGCCAGAGCAAACTCCCACCCCTCCTGGAGGTCAGCCCCTATGGTCTGAGGCTGAGCAGGAGGTTGGGAGGTGATGGGTGTGCCCGCAGCACAGAGCAGCAGGAGCCACTGTGGGGGCCGGGCGGGTGCCACGTGTGCACCTGCTGCTGGGCACCATGGGGCTGGGCCAGAGGGGCCAGGAGGGAGGAGACCTCCCACCAGCTGACACAGATGTTCTGGGGGGACTGGACTGGGGTGAGCCTGGGGTGCTGCCAGCCTCCACCCCTCCCGGCACCACTGTATACAGCAACACATTGAGCCCTCAGAACCTGCGGGCGCAGGTCATGCCATCATCCTGGCTTTGCAGATGAGACGGGCCTGGCCATGTGGGATCCAGGCGTCTGACCAGGTCAGAGTGTGGGAACATGGCCAGTGGGCAGAGAGTGTGAGTGTAGGCGGAGGGTCCTGGGGACCCAGCTGGGACTGGTGCGCCAGGCCCACTGTCCCTGTGCGTCTCTGACCCAGGCATGGGCCCACAGCTTGTTGTCCCGCCCTTTTCCCCCCTGAGGGTGGCTCTGCTCCACATTCTGACCTCAGCTTCTCAGAAGAGATTGTCTGGGATTGGTTGTCACAGGGACCACCCAATCGGGGCCTCAGTTCCCTTCCCCACCCTCGATGGAGGGGACTGTGGCAGGTCACTGCTGAGGTCACAGGGCAGTGCAGCAGCTCTGTCCTGACGGTGGATTGAAGGAAACACAGGCACATCAATGGAAATTAGAGAACAGAAAGGAGGGAAAAGTTTAAACTGAGGAAATTCGAGCCTTGGCTTGTAGGAAGCACTGCTACGGGCTATTTTTAGTTTTGTTGAGATGATCTATGGGCTGGTTGCAAAAACAGAGTAAACAAAAGAATCACTTCAAGTTCTCCAGGGAAAAAGGCCCAGTTTTTAAGAGTCTTTAAAAGGTTAGCAAACTTGTGACTTCTTAACCTAGCCCGAAGCTCCTCTTCCCGGTCCTCGGCTCAGTAAGCTTCGTGGAACTTCACAGCTTCTCATCTGCTAGGCAGGTTCAGCCTGAAGCAGGTGCCGAAGGCCTTCCTGCCCATAGGCTTGTCCCCCTGACTGTGGGGACCAGGCCACAAGATGCCCAGGTTTCCACTCTGATGGGACAGCAGTCATAAATCGCTGCCCAAGCCAGACCACCCCTGTTCAACAGCTAGACTTTTAAGAAACCAACCACATGTAGGTGGCGTCTGTAGGGCTTCCCCCATGTGCATGCTTGCCTAGCCCTTGCAGACAGTTTCTGTGCCCAGGTGTGGACTCAGTGACAGAAGGCATGTGCTTCAGCCCTTGGCATCTTGACACCACCAACGGTCCCGCAGGGCGGGACCTGCCTTGGGGCCCACATACTGCAGGTGGCCTTCACAACAGAGTTTCTGGCCTGCCCGGAGAATGGCAGTGTTTGTGTATGCATCGAGAATGGTCAAGTGCTTGCTGCGTAACATTCCTGAGAGAACATTTTTCAGTGTAACTTCTTTTCCCACTACAAGTTGTTTCTCAGAGGCTTGATCCTGGAATAAGTGTCCCTGCTGAGCCTTTATCCCCTGGGACACCAGCTGGAGGGCTGCAGGGGGGGCCACTTCCTGAGGGGCCTGGGGCGAGAGGCTTCGGAAAGTGGAGCAGGGCAGGCTTCCCGCTCAGACCAAGGATGACTGGGAGCAAGGGAGAGGCCGAGGGAAGGTGGTGTCTGCTGAGGCTGCAGGACCCAGCGGTGGGGCAGGCAGGGCGTCTCAGGGCCAGGGGGAAGAGGGCCTCTGAGGCCTTTGCTGTGGCAGAGTTGCTGCAAGAACCCATACTCTGGTGGGGAGGAGGCTTGGCTCTCACTCCTGATACAGGCCCTCTCTGGCGCTCCCAGCCTGGGGGAGGGTGGTGGGCATGGCCTGGCTCCTGCGCTGAGGTGGGAGGGAATGTTGGTGAGGGAGGGAGACCTCAGGCCCTCAGGGCTTGCTTTCCTGGGGCACAGAGGATATGGGGTGGGGGGTGGCAGACATTTCCCCAGACAGTCCCGTTTACACCTCTCCCCTAACCCCTGCGGCCCTGTGATCCTCATCTCGCCATGAGTAAGCTGAGGCCCAGTATCACACGGCCTGTGAGGAGCAGAGCTGGAATGCCTCTCACTCTCCCACCCAGAGCGGAACTGTGGTTAGAGCCCACACTGCAGGGCTGTGGTGCCCGAAGTAGCTGGCCCCCATCCAAACCTGGCAGGAGGGAGGGGCTTCATGTTACCTTGAGCCACAGAGCTGGGGAGAGGGAAGGCGAGGGTTAGAGGCCGAGCTGGGGCTCTGCCTCCTGCCAGGGTGCCGCTCCCACAGGCCCTGTACACCTCCGATTGTGCCAGGGCGCCATGTGACCACAAAGACCCAGTCTCCTTGTCTTCAAGATCAGATATGAGTATCCCACACTTGTGCTGGAAAGCCCTGTGGCCCCAGCAGCATCCAGCTGGTCACAGCCATGTAGTGAGCCCCCAGGGAGCAGCCTGGTGCCATTAGGACAGGGCCATCCTGGGCCCACCCTGGCAGAGTGCATGACTAACCTGCTATCATCCCCACTTGACACTCCCATTCTGCCTCCCAAACGCCTGCCTGGATGATGCGGACAGTGGGCAGGAGCACCACCTGCCAGGGAGGGTTCTGGGTGGGAGAGGGGCAGGGTGGAGAGCAGCTGAGGGTCCCAAAGGGCAAAGAGGAGGGCAGGGTGTACTGGATTGCCTTTGCCTGTCACCCATCTCCCAGGGTACTCTCTGGGCAGGTCCTGGGTGCTCTGGGGAGCTCAGAGAAGCATCCTCAGCTGGAGTGGAAGCCCCGAGGGAGGATGGCCTTCCTGCGGCAAAGGGCACTAGCCCAGGAGCCTGAGTGAAGGGCCCGGGTGGCACCCCTGTGGCCCAGAGCTGGGTGCCAGTTGCTCCAGTTCAGTGATATCTCGCGTGAAGGTCACCAAGGTTTGGGTGTGCTGGGTTGAAGGTCACACTCTGGCCCTGGGAGTGCCCCTCCTTTCTGTGCATGATGCTGGGGGGCCATGGGCGGGGCTGGTGGGCGGGCAGGGAGCCCACAGTGTTGGAGGCCATGGCTCCCACCCACGTCGGCTGGATCCACAGATCCTCTTGTGCGCCTGCTCTGGGCCTGGTGACACTGCCCTGCCCTCGGGTTCAGCCCTCCTGTTGACTTCCTGGGCCTGGTCCCTTCTGACCTCAGTTTCCCCAGCTCCAGAGGTGGGCCAGCTGGATGATGTCAGTGGTTTTCCAACCCTTTTTCCAAAAGAACACTTTCTCACACACCCTGCTGGGCAACATGAAACAGGAAGGGCTGGGCCCACCTGCCCTGACTACACCACCACCCGCCGGCTCCCTGGAAGGAGGGGCTCAGGCCCTAGGGGCACTTCGGTTTCTCTGTCTGGCCAGCACTGCCAATCCAGACAAGGCTTCCCCAGCCCAGTGGCCAGGCCGTCTTTCTGGGGTGGCTTCAGACTGGCAATTTCTCTGTCTCTCTTTTTCCACTTTTCCTATTTGGAAAGTTTGACCAAGTTGCTTTTGATGAAATCCAAACCGGAGCTGCAGGTTCCAGGAGCCTGTGCCTGGTTTCCATGGTGACAGGCTGTGGCCACCAATCACCCCTGGGGGTGGAGCAAGGACTCCCTCACGGGGCAGGCAGAGGCCTCACAGGAGGGCGCCTATGCCCCACACCTCACTCTGCTTGGACCAGCCCCAGGCCCTGCACTCCTGTCCCCTCCTATGGCTGATGGCTTTGGGCAAGCTGGGCAATATCGGTGGGACTCAGTTTCTTCATCTGCCAAGTGGGGCTGCCCAGACCTGCCTTATGAGGTAGGAAGATGGCAGGAGACCACTACTGCATGTGCTCCAGGGCCACTGTGTCCAGAAGAGGGTCCAGGAAGGCCCCTGCAGGAAGAGGAGGGAGCTGGGGGGAGGGACCTTGTGAATAAGAACACACCCTTGATGGTGACAGGCTTCAGGGGTCTATGCAGGAGGAGGCAAGATAGCTTGGGGTGAGCTGGGAAGGATATGCAGGAATTTGTTTGGTTAAAAACACAAACTTTGGAGTTCCCTTCGTGGCTCAGTGGTTAACGAATCCGACTAAGAACCGTGAGGTTGCGGGTTCGATCCCTGGCCTTGCTCAGTGGGTTAAGGATCCGGCGTTGGCCGTGAACTGTGGTGTAGGTTGCAGACGCGGCTCGGATCCCGCGTTGCTGTGGCTGTGGCGAAGGCCGGTGGCTACAGCTCCTGTTAAACCCCTAACCTGGGAACCTCCATATGCCGCGGGTGCGGCTCTACATAAAAAAAAGGCAAAAAGACAAAATAAAATAAAATAAAATAAAATAAAATAAAAACACAAACTTTGGGAGTTCATATTGGGGCACAGCAGAAATGAATCCAACTAGGAACCATGAGGTTGCAGGTTCGATCCCTGGCCTCGCTCAGTGGGTCAAATATCTGGCATTGCCGTGAGCAGTGGTGTAGCTTGCAGATGTAGCTTGGATCTGGCGTTGCTGTGGCTGTGGTGTAGGCCCCTAGCCTAGTAACCTCCATATGCTGCAGAGATACAGTCCTAAAAAGAAAAAAACCCAAACTTTGAAATGTTAATCTTTAAGTATATATAAAGTCTAAAATCAGGATGTGGCAGAGCAGGTGGAACTTCCCTACAACTTCCAGACCACCACCATGGCCCACCACCATGGCAGCACAGATTCAGATTCTTCTTCTTCTTTTTTTTTTTTTTTTTTTTTTGGCTTTTTAGAGCCACACCCATGGCATATGGAGGTTCCCAAGCCAGGGGTCTTATCAGAGCTACAGCTGCCAGCCTATGCCACAGCCACAGCAACGCGGGATCCGAGCCACATCTGTGACCTGCACCACAGCTCACGGCAACACCAGATCCTTAACCCACTGAGCGAGGCCAGGGATCGACCTCACATCCTCATGGTTCCTAGTCCAATTCGTTTCCTCTGCGCCATGATGGAAACTCCCAGATTCTTCTTTTTGTTGGCTGCAGTACACAGGGGCTTGTTGTGGAATCTCAGTCTCCAGACCAGTATTGAACCTGGGCCTCAGTGATGAAAGTGCCAGGGACCTTCTGACAGATTCAGATTTTGTCCTGCTGCCTCACCCCCACCCCCATGTGCAGGGACGTTAGCAAATCTCTTCAGGAAGGATGAGTAAGGGCCAGCTCTGGGCTGTGGGGAAGGCCTCCTGGCCCATCAGCTCAGTGCTGGGCTTTCTTTCCAGAGTGGGACCCACCTGGCCCTACTCAGGGGAGTGGTAGAGATCCTGGGCTCAGGCTGCTCAGCCCAGGCTACTGGTCTCGGGCCATACTTGGCCCAGGCCCTTCACAGGTGGGGATTGGAGCTGGTCTTGCATCAGTACAATGGGAAATTCAGTGCGGTGGCACCCTGGAGGCCTGGAGAGGGTGGGCTAGTGCGCAGGGCTGCACAAGGAGCCATGGGCGAGACGGGACACAGCTGTGCTCAGGGCACAACAAGTTCTTGGAGGCTGCAGCCCTCCTGCAGGCCATGTACCTGGGAGCATGGTGATGGGACTGAGAAGGGACGGGGGGCAGGGGGCCATCCAGGGAGGGTATGTTCTGGCCATGGAGTGATGGGACACACATGGCAGTGGCTGCAAGTGGACTTCAGCCTTCCTCTGTGAGTTGGGCGACAGCTCAGTGGGTGTAGGGCTCTGAATGGTGGCCACAGTCCTTGGACTGGCCTTGTCCTGTTCCCTTGCAGCGTGGTGGGAGACCTGGGCCATAGCAGAGGCTGCTCAGGGCTCTAGGGAGGGAAGGGCTGCTGTGCTTGGGTCTTGTCATCCGGTCACATCTTAAGCTTGTTCTGGTCTAGGGGCAGCTCTGTAGATTGCGGACTGAGCCCCACCCTGCAGGACAAGCCTGGAGGAGGATGGAGGGTGTGTGTGAACTGCTTGGGGTCCGAAGGCCAGTAGAGGCACCAGCGTTGCCTGGAATGTTGGCTGTTCTGCGGTCAGTGCCTTATCACCGCTGCCCCTTCAGCCTGGCCTCTCCCTGCACAAGGACCCTGCACAACTCACACAGGGAAGCTATTTGACACAGGCCGTGGCCACTGCTGCCACTCGTGGCCTGAACTTGGCCTCACTTGCAGCCCAGCCAGAGGGAGGCGGGTATGTTCCCAAGCCCATAAGGCCATTCATAGGCATAAGGGTCAGACGGTGGATGGGCTGTCCTAGTTTTTCAGTGTGCACATCAGATGTGGCTTTTTTTGGATGCGGGCTCCCCTCCAGAGATGAAAGGGAAGCAGTTCAGCAGCTCTCCAAAGAGTGGGCTGTTCTAGAAGCCCGGACGGCAGCTCATTTCCAGCCCTGACAGGGGGCAGGCTCGAAGGAGCCCAGGGGCAGCATCCGCTTACTCCAAGGAAGCTCTCAGGGGCCCACCAAACACACCCCGAACCCCAGATCACCCCACAGGCTTCAGAGCTGGCCTCTCCCTCACTCTACCTGTACCCCAGGCCCCAGCATCCCCTCTCCCCAAGGCCATGTGCAGCCCCATTGCACACAGGAAGCACCCCTCACTCTCCAAGTCATCCTGTTGGCCATCCCTGTTGTCCCAGGCCCCCCGCATCTCCCCACCTCCACTCTGCCTCACCACCATGTGGGGGGATCCCTGTCCCTCAGCCCCCAGCCTAGACACTTGCTACTACTTTCTGAAGCTGCTCTGTCCCCCACCCGTCCTTGACTCTCCTCAGCGGCCAGTTCTGCTCCTTGAGCCCCAAGCTGGGCTGGAGGTGCCTAGTCAGCTGGGCTGATGTGGGTCATGGTTGTGTCAGTGCCTGCCCATGAGAGCCCTGGCATCCATGACCGAGACCCCAGCTCTGCCTCATGGTGACCGGGGCCGTGGGCAGGCCGTTACAGCAGGTGCTGGTGGGGGTGTATGCAAACAGGGGCATGCGTGCTTGCCCTGCAGAGCCGAGGCGGATGCCGCCCTAGACCAAGGGACAGGAGTCCTTGCGCCCAGCCCTATCTGTTTCCCTAGCAGGTCCCTGTTCCACTCCTGTGTCCTCACTCTTGGGTCAAACAGGCAAAACAGCTGGGCTCAGTGACACCAAGGATACTTTGCAGCCACATCGCACAGTCTGAGCCATTTCCACACGCCAGAAGCTCTAGTGAGGGTGAGGTGGGGCTGTAGCCGGGCCTGTGTGCCTGCGGATGAAGGCACATTTCTGTCTCAGCCATTAGGAAAAGGAGAGAGAGCTGCCTCGCATGGGACTGTGATGCTGCCACTCCCGTAGCAGAGGTTGCCCAGGCACCTGACATACAGAGCCAGAGTCCCACAGAAGGGAAGCCTGGGCCTCCAAGCCAGCTGGCAGCTCCAGGCTCCAGTGCTGAGAATTTGGATTGTTAACTCCAGGAGGCATCCCTGCTACCCAAAAGTCAGTGTTAGACAGCCTGGGCAAGGCAGCGGTCAGGTCAGGGTGGGGTCCTGGTCAAAGAAGCAGGAGCACCCCGCAGGTCTGCAATGGCTCAGGTCTTGAGAGGGGTGTTTCTGTGGGGCCACTGGGCCACATGGTCCCCTGGGCAGCTCAGCCAGTGGCACCTTGGGCAGCAGCCAGCTCTGGGTCTGGGCCACCTCTGCTGGGGTGTGGGCCTGTGAGGCAAAGAACAGGTGCATGTTTCCCAGGAGGAGCTGTGCTGCCAGCCAAGCAGAAGGGGGCTCATGAGGTATAAGCCGCTCAGATGCTGGGCCTACCTGCGGCCCGGGCCCTGCACCCACCTCTTCATCCCTCCTCCCAGGAGCCTGCCCAGCCTCAGGCAGTCCCTGGGCACTCAGTGTGACCAGGCCAGTGATAAGAGTGACTCCAGGGACAGGCTGGAGCACACCCTTCAGAGCCCAGGCAGGTGGCCGGGGACACTCCTACCACCAGGATTCACCCAGAACAGCCAGCTCACAGGTTACACTGGCCCATCCTTGCACACAGAGCTCCTGTTGGCCTTGAGTGAGCAAGGTAAGGGTGGCACAGTGCCGTGGGAGCCTTCAGGGGTGTGTTTCTGTGTCACAGGCCGGTGTCCTGCATGCCCAAGTGCTTTGTGGGCAGTTAGGACCCAAGGGGTGCTCCTGCATAGGGTGCTGACAAGTCCCAGGGTGGGACACAAGGTTCTTTCAGGCCCCCAGCGTTCTCAAGGCTCTGGTGCAGGTAGGCCCACTGGTCCTGTCACGTGAAGCCCCAGGGGCTCCCTGCATGCATCCCCTGGGCCCCCCCTATTATGTGGCCTGTCAGCTAGAGGTGCTGATGCCCATTCCCTGGTTCTCTGGAGAGACTGGCACTGATGGCTCAGGCTGCAGGACATGGCATGGGGCTGGGAGGAGGCTGAGACCCTGAGGAGCCGGCATTCTCCCCGCTCGCCCACCACAGGCCTGCCTTCTGCTTGTGACAACGAGACCTCAGTCTCAGGCTCTGTGTAGGGGCCCTGCACGCAGGTGCTGATTTCCAGAGAACAATGCCCTCAGCACACCCCATTTCTTCCTGGCCTGGGTGTGCTGAGCCTCCCTGGGTCTGACCTTACAGAGGATCAGGTATGCAGTGAGGCTGGGAGCCATGCAGGGTATAATCCTTTGTGTCTGCTCCAGACTTGGCGAGAGTGTGTGTGTGGGGGGAGGAGGCTGGTTGTCCCCATCTGCTCTGGAGCCCGCCAGGCCTGAGGGTGGATCTCAGCCGGGTGACCCTGTGGCTGTTGTGACAGCACAAGTGTGGACAGTGTGTGGCTCTTGTGACTTGAGGACATGCGGCTGGGGAACCTGTCTGAGATCCGGCCCAAGATGGGCATGGCCTTAAGGTGGCCTGTCTCCCTGCAGGTGTGTGACCTCTGGGAGCCTGGACCTGGTCCTTCCAGTGCCTGGCAGAGTCCTGATCCTCCAGGGGGCGAGAGACACTGCCTCTGTGCCTATGGAGACAGGGCGGGCAAAGTGATATATCCGGCTAAAGGTTGGCCTTGGGCCAACTTGGCTTGGGGCACGTGGCAAGCCTGGGTGGGACAGGTGGAAACTGCCTGGCTTAGGGAGATGTCCCCAGGATAGGGTCCAGTTGGATCTGCAGCCTCTGGTTGGTTGTGGTGGGGAGGAGCGAGCCAGGCATTAAGCTGGCAGGAGAGAAATGGATGTGGGGTGTGGTGCCCGGCCAGGGCTGGGGCAGTGCCTTCCCACCCAGCGCTACCCCTGCCTTTGCTTGTCTCTCCTCAGCAGAGGCAGGAGAAACAACCAGGAGTTGTGGCCAGTTCTGGGGCAGCCTGTGCTCGCTGGGGCTGTGGCTAGTGGGGGAGGGTGGGACGTTCCTGCTGAGCCCATTCCTCATCTTAGAATGGGCACAGCCCCTTTCAGGCATCATTGGAGCTCTAAGGGTGCCAGAGGCAGAGGCTGAGGGGGGTGGTCCTGATCCTCCCTGGCCAGCCCCACCCCTCCCAGCTGCAAAGCCCCCTGGGGGACGCCTCAGCCGCCCTCCACGCTGAGGATGGTACTGGGAGAGTCTTCAGCTCCCACAGCCCCACTGGATCGGCACGGCCCCACTCGTCCACACCTCTGCCCCGCACAGAGCCCGGGGGCACAACTCCAAGGGAGTGGGCACGGAGCGACCCGTGCAGGGGGACGTCAGCCGGGCTGGAGCCCTGCCCTCCGCACTTCTGGACGCCCCTTCACAGCCGGGTCCCACAGCCGCCGGCGGTGAGGGCTGTGCCCTCAGGTACCACCGCCGCGCGGGCGACCCGGCCCGGAACCCGCGAGGATTGGCCGGCAAAGTCAGTTATGCTGCTGGGCCCGCTTCCAGGCTGAGCAGCGAGCGAACGAGCGCCCGCGCCCCGTCCGGCCCTGCCGCCCCGCCCTGGCCCGCCGTGAGCGAGCGAGCGAGCGAGCGAGCCTCCGCGCCATGGCCCGGCGCCCGCCCTAGCTCCGTGCACAGATGCCACGGCGTAGCCGGCGGGTAGGAACTTGCCCGGGGCCGGGGCGGGGGCCGGGGCTGCGACCCTCTCTCCCTCCGCCGGTCTGGCTCGCTGCTTTTCGAGCTTTGGCTCAGTCCTCCGGGCCAGCTCGGCGGCCGGCCCCCGGCCCGCCTGGCGCAGCAGGAAGCCCGCGGGCCGCGGTTTCTCGGGCGCCAGGCGGAGGAAGTCGGCGGCGGCTGGGCCGCGGCGCCCCCTGCCCCCGGCGGCGCCCGCACAGCGCCAGGTGGGCGGCGCGCAGGGGCGGGCGGGGCCCGAGAGAAGCCCGCCGGCGAGCCCCAGGCGAGCCCCGCCGACCCGCCGGCGCCGCGAGTGGGCGCGCGAAAGCGAAAGCCACTCGCGGAGCCGAGCCAGCAAGTTGGCGGCGGGTGGCGCGGACCGGGAGCTGCACGGGCCGCTCCCGGGGATGGTGAGCCGGCCGGCGGGTGGGCAGCGGCAGCCCGCGCGGTGCTTCCCCAGCTATAAATAGCGGCCGTGCGGGGGCGGGAAGAGGGTGCCAGGGCTTGGCGAGCGCCGGGCCTACTCTGCCCGGAGCTGGGCCGGACCTTGCCCGGTCGCAGAGTGGAGGGAAGGGGCAGAGGGGCTGGGCGCCAGGGCCCGCGGTGGAATGGCCGGGTGGGCTCCCTCCGCGCACTTAGTTTGTTATTTCTGCTTTTCTCCGGAGGGGGAGGGGACGGACAGCCTGGCAGTTTTGGGGACCCGGTGTGCGACGTCTCATTTGGCAGCGGAGGCTGAAAATCGGCGGGCGCTGGCTGCAGGCGAATTGCTGGCTTCCCCAGCCCCTGCCTGGCTGGGGATTCATTACCTGTGGATGGTGCGGGGGAATCCCTTGCCTTCCGCGGCCCAGCTTGGACCGCTTCTGGGGGCAGGGCAAGGGCGCCCCTGGCGGCCCCTGCCAGCCCTGCGGCCGGAGAGGCGCCCCTGATGGGTTTGCAGTGCAGGCTGCAGGACTTCCTGCCCCCAGGGGTGTTCAACTTGCCGCCTCTGGAGCGCCCTTAACCTAAGGCCTGGAGCAGGACGTGGCTCCTGTTAATGTGGGAGGTGCTCTGGGAGGTGCAGGGCCTTTAGCTCTGCCGGACATCGGGAGGAATGGGAACTGGCAACCTGAAAACTTGGTCCTGGCCCCAAAGGCTTCCAGACTTCCCCAGGGCAGTTCCAGGAAAAAATGGAGCCATGGACTGGCTATGGGAGGGGGGATGCCCCCTTACTTGGGGGCAGGCAGGGTGGAGGGGGAAGAGCTGGGTAAGCTGAGTTCTGGTGTCGTCCCAGCTCCCTGCTGGCTGTGTGCCCTGGGACCAGTCCCTCCAGGGGAGGTGCAAGTGGGATCATGTGCTGGAGAAGCTGGGAAGGCCCCAGTGAGTGCTGTTGGCCCTGGGACTTAGGGGCACCAGGCACAGCCCTTCACACTCCTTCCCCCTCTCCAACTGGTCTCCCTGTTTGGGAGGTTTGTGTGGGTTTACTGGTAGCACCTGTCTCCCCAGGACTGGAGGGTGCTTCTCTTTTCCCCAATGCTGTTTCTGAACTCAGGGCCTCACAGTCCAGAGACAGACCCATTCCTTGTTTGGCTTGGGGCTGGCAGCACCAAGGCTGTCTTGGAAACGGAAACTTTTTAGGCTTCCCTGGCGGGGGGCGGGGGAAGGCCCCTGGTCTCTTGCATCTCTGCCAAGGGTCTCCAGCCCCAGCTGCCTGCAAGGCAGCCGGCTCTCAGCTCCCATCCTAGGATTGGGATGCCAGTAGGCTCCCCGCCCTCGCCTGCTTGGAGCGCTGAGTCACCACTACACTTGTGCCAAGAGGGGCTGCAGGATTCCCTTTGCCCAGGAAGCAGGCTCTCCCTTGGGTGCTTGAACCACGGTGTTCACCGTGAACAAGGATGTTGGGCTGAGCAGTGAGGGAGGCCTTGATCACCTGTCACACTGTGGGTGCAGGGCCCACTGGTGCTGGGAGGGCTGGGGAGGATGGAGGGCTCCCCGCCATCTTAGGTCAGGCGCCCAGGCCCTGCTTCCCAGACAGCACTTGCTACTGTGTGGGGACGCCTGTGCTGAGGGGAGGTGAAGAGGGAGAGAGGCTCAGTGGAGAAAGCTATTCAGCTGGCATTCTTCCTAATGATCCTAAAGACTCAGCCCCAGATGCCCACCAGTAAGGGACTGGATTACGGTGTGTGTGCATGGTGATGTGATGGGGTCATTGCTAAGTGATAGGGAGCTTTTGATGGTGCAAGAAAATATACGTGCTCTGTTACGAAATTAAAAATTAAGATAAAAAGGCATTTACATTGTGGCTTAGCAGTTTATGAACCTAATATCCATGAGGATGAGGGTTTGGTCCCTGGCCTTGCTCGGTGGGTTAAGGATCCGGCGTTGCCACGGGCTGTGGTGTAGGTCACAGACGCAGCTCAGATCCCAAGTTGCTGTGGCTGTGGTATATATAGGTTGGCAGCTGTAGCTCCGATTTGACTCCTAGCCTGGGAACTTCCATATGCCGCAGGTGTGGGTGCCCCAAGCAGACACAGACCCTTCTGGGTCACCTGCCCAGCTGTCTGCTTTTGCCGCATCTCCCTGGAGTGCTTCAGGCCCTCATTGCCTTTCCCTACTCGCTTCCTCCATGGGGCACCCAGGCCTGGCTCTTTTGTGGCTTTTCTGGGTACTCCCAGGGGTGCTGGCTTCTCTGCCCTGCTTATGAGCTGGGCCTAATGCCTCACTGGGCGTGCCCACAGCGACAGCAGAGTGGGGAAGGGGCCAAATCCAAGTCCCGAGGGTGGGGCAGCAGGAGACAGCGCGAGGGGCCTAGGACTCCGGGAAGACTGGGCTGGAGGCCACTCCCACAGCAGGGCCCAGGGGCTGATGCTGAGGCCCAGGGGTGCTGCCCCATCTTTTTGTGGCAGGCCTTCCGGGGCTCCAGCTGAGGGCTGAGTAACTAGGGGAGGCAGGGACTGGCCAGCCAATCGGGAATCTGAGGATGGGGGAGCCCCTGCCCCTCCAGGAAGCAGCTCTCCCCAGACCACAGTGTGCTGGAGACAGTGAGAGCCATGGCCCTCACAGTCAGAAGCGGTGCCTAGGCCAGCGGGGGCATCTGCTGTCTGTCCTCTCCCTGGGGAGCCACCTGCCCAGACTGCAGTGACCTCTCAGCCCTGCTTCCCAGCCCCTCTGTAAGTGGATGGCATATTGATGGGCAGGGCACAGGCTGGCCCAGCAGCTCACCAGCGTGCCACTGACCCAGCCTCAGCTCCCTTGGGAACAGCTTAACTAGCTCCCAGGCACCTCGTCCACCCCAGGGGGGCTCAGCTGCTAAAGCTGGGTTTCCTCAAGAGCAATCTGAGGGTGCCCGACTCTCAGGGCGGCAGGGGGGTTTGGTAACTTGTATTAAGTGCTTGGACCAGAGTCTGGGCTCCATGAATTATTCACGTGGTTACAGTGACTCGGTGACCTCCTCTGCCAGCCAGGAGGTGGGAGCTGCTCCTATGGGCTGGGGGCCTGCACAGGGTCTCATCTGCAGCTCTGGGTGGGATGTGGCCATGCCCTTTCCTCCTGTGTGCAGCTCCTGTTCACTTGGGCTTCACAGCTTTCCAGGGGCGTGCGTGGGAGGCCTGGACTTCCAGAGGGGCAGTGGGAGGTAGTGTCGACTTCCTGCTCTGAGCTCTGGGGGGTGGGATGTGCTAGGGTGGCACTACCCTGCCCCCTGGGGACAGAGGCAGAGTTGCTGGCTGGCCTGTCACCTGCCAGCTTGTGGCTCTGCACCCTTCGGCCAGCAGTGCAAGCACCTCCCTGGGACTTACAGTAGCTGGTTCCCGTCTGATTTCCTCTAGACCCTGTCGAACTTGTCTGTCTGCTATTCATTCTGCAGTAAGGGGGCTACGTCATGCCTGCGCACATCAGTCTATGCAGGAAAGCAATTAGAGAGAGCTCGGTGTGAAAGGATCCAAGCCAAACCCCGAAGTGTGTGATACAAACTGGGTCTGTCCTAGGGGCTGCAGCCCAGCCCTGCCCAAGGAGGGGCTGCTAGCAGGCTTAGTCCTCCGCTGTGGCGGGGTGGCTGGGTGGGCTGCCCTCCAGCCGTGTGGCTGGGGGCGGGCTGCCCATTGCTGGTCTCTGCTTCCCACTTACTCAGCAAGCAGGTTCAGCCAACTGTGTGCTTAGAGGTGTACCTGATTGTGTAACTGACACACCAGTCAGTGCCCAGCTGGGAGTAGCCCCCTCGGGGTCGGGAAGGGGCTACAGGAAGGGCAGGGCGGGCAGTCCCAGGGGGTGAGATGGGCAGGTGGACAGTGCCTTTATGTGATGGGGGCGGGTGGCAGGCAGACCCCTTGGTGTCATCCAGTAAGTGTCTTCACTGAGGCATTACTTGGCGATACCTGGCAGGCTGGCAGTGTCAGGCGCCCTCACAGTCCTAGGCTAGCCCACCTGGCGGGGGTGAGGGGCCGCACTCTCCAGGGAGTTTGTCAGCACACACCACAGATCATTTTGGCACCTCCACTTCCCAAGGGGAAAAGAAAATGGGAAAATGTTTTGCATTACCATCACTATCCCTTTGTGGGCTATGGTTGGGACCCCTGCGATGCCTGTGGTGCCTCAGGGGGCCAAGCCCTTCCTCTCTCTCACACTGTTGGGCTTCGCAGTTGACAGAGGTGGTGCCTTCCTGGACACTGCTGTCACCTGGGGGCTGGGGACCTGGGTCACACTGGCCGTCCCTTGTCCTTTCCAGTGGTGGCTTTCCCCAAGCTGCTGCAGAAGCCACACCCATGGGCCTGGAAAATGTGGCGTTGGTGTTAGTGCCGGAGGAACAGCAGCCTCGGGTCCTAGTTTCAGGGACCTTGGATGGGGCATAGCAGGTGCTCGTTTGGCCCTGCGGGGTTGGAGGGGCTGCCGGTCTCCGCACAGTGGCGCAGCCCACAGCAGGCCCTCCGCGTGCAGCATGAGCCCCATGACACAGTGGAGGCTGTGGGACTCAGACCTGAGGGCCCTGAGCTCCTCTCTTGCCTGAATGGCTGTGGGCTGAGGGAAGCAGTGCCTACGTGGAGGAGGCCTTGTCCATTCTGCGCAGGAACTTCTCTAGGGTGTCGCCTGCCAGGGCCCAGGGGGGCTTGACCTGGAGACACGGCACTGCAGCCTCAGGCCAGCTGAGTGTGAGCTGCTTGTCACTGGTCTTTCCTTCTCTCAGCACCGGGGCTGGTGTGGGGATGCTGCAGGGAACCAGACCTTGGAGCTTGCAATGGGTGGGGTACCCGGTTGTGGCAGCAGGCTAAGCACGGTCTGGGGGAGATGGCGGTGGGGCTCCCCAGAGCCGGTCCTAAGCCCAGCTCAGCCGGTCCTGCCCCAGCTCGATGGTGGAGTTAGATGGGCAGGATATGGGGAGGGGGATGCTGGCCGAAACGGAGTGCCGGACAGAGGTGTGTTGAGGGAACCTGGCATCCCTGGGAACTACAGGTCTTTTCAGTCAGGTGATCAGTCTCTGGGCGCTGCTGGAGGGGGTGCATGTGGACGGAGGGCCGGCCTGGGGCTGTCGGGCCAGCAGCAGCTGACACAGCTCATGGTGGCCCCCTTTGACCCAGCAGTTCCCCTCTAGGAACTGGTCCCATGCCAAGTCAGCACCCATGCGGAGACACATGGGCCCTGGCTTCCCCCAGGCCTGGCATTTGATCAGGCACGACCTGCGTACTTCTGGGGGCTGGTCGAGTAAACATGTGGCACGCAACCGTTGGAGAGAGAAGGGTGCAGAACCATGCACACATCCTTGCCGCCCTGACACACGGGGCAGGCTCAGTGGCAGCAACCCTGCTCTCATGCTGCCCCGTCCACCCCACAGGGCATCTGGCGGATCCCCGTGGACGAGATTGACCGGCCGGGCAGCTTCGCCTGGCACATGAACCGCTCCATTGTGCTGCTACTCAAGGTGCTGGCCCAGCTCCGGGACCATAGCACCCTGCTGAAGGTGTCCTCCATGCTGCAGCGGACCCCGGACCAGGGCAAGTGAGTGCAGCCGCCTGGCCTGTGGGCCCAGCCTGGCATGTCATCAGCCTGGGAGGTGGTGCTGCCATGGGTCCGAGTGCAAGCACGTGCCTCGTCTCTGTGGGGAGCCCATCCCGGTTCTTCTCCCTGTGGCCCTCTCTATCCTGCTGTCTAGGATCTCAGATTCCCCAGGGCTCACAGACTCTGCCCTCTAGGTCTGACTTCTCCATTGAGACTCGCTGAGCCAGCCCTTCCTTTCCTCCTACTTCCACCAGCTCGGGGCTCTGGGATGCTGTCAACTTGTGGGGACCACTGGTGTCCAAACAGCCAGGGTCCCCGGTGAAGTCCAGTGATAATGGGCCTGGGCCTCAGAGGTAACCAGTGATCTCTGCCAGAAAGGCTTTGCACAGATAGGACCGAGGGACAGCTGCCACTTGAGCAACAGCTCAGATGGCCCTGGCCCAGCTGTGAGGCCTGCTTTTAGCACCGTGCCTGCACCCCCGCACCTCTTCACTGTCTTGCTTGCCTATGCTGTGCCGGGAGCCCTCAACTGGGGCCTGGAGCCTGAGCTTCACTGAGCTTGGCCTGCCCACCCTGCCTCTGGGATCATGGCTAGCGGAGGGCCCTGGACACTGTGCTGGGTGTGGAGGGAGGAGGCTTAGGGTCTACGGCCATACCACCCTGAACATGCCCGATGTTTTCTTATCTCAGAAGCTAAGCAGTGTCAGGCCTGGTTAGTACTTGGATGGGAGGAAGGAGGCTTAGGTAGGGCTTCTGGAAAGCAGGCCCCAGGCAGGTGGGGCAGGTGGGATACCGAGAGGCCAGTAGGGAGGGTACAGGCTATAGTTCACTGTGGCTCTGACGCTCTGGTGTCTATTCTGGCCACCCCCATGTACCCACAGGAAGTATCTGCGAGATGCTGACCGCCAGGTCCTGGCACAGCGGGCCTTCATCCTCACAGTGAAGGTGCTGGAGGACACACTGAGCGAGCTTGCGGAGGTATGCACCCCTGCTTCCCTGGGCAGGTCCCCATATCCCCCTGTGAGCAGCACGCGCCTGCCCCCCAAGTGGGAAGGGCGGTGTGAGAAGGACCTCGCAGGCACCTTGTGGGCTTGTGGCCAGTGAGGACGGTGGTGATGCTCCTGAGGCCACCCCACCTGGCGGGACCAACTCAAGAGACAGCATCTCTCACGACGGAGCAGGTGGTGAAGCAGCAGCCCTGCACCCTCACTCCTTCCAGCTCCAGGGTACTGAGCACTGTGAGGCCCAGGGGTTGGGTCACCAGCCAAGCAGGCGGGGACCCCTGGACCTGAGCTAGGCCATCTGGCTACAGTGCCCCTGCAGTGGTACAGGGTCTTGGGGGGGACCCCTGAGACCCTACCCTGGCCTCTGCATTAGGGCACACGGGAGCCTAGAGCATGAGGACTTGGCTCCACAGTGAGCATTGGTGGCCCTGGCAGCCCACTGGCCTGCCTGCGAGGTGCCCACACGTAGAGGAGGCCATCTGCCTCAGACCAGCTGGTCCTCAGGGGCAGTGCTGCCTCCGGGCCCATCAGCCCCCTTCGAGGCCTGAGTTCCAGAGCAGAGAGGCAGCCACCCTGGCCTGGCCAGCAGCCTTGAGGGGAGAGGCCTGGGGTGGGCCTACCTGGTGCCCAGGGTGCTTTGTTACAATGGAAAGAGGGGACACCGAGGCTTACCGTTGCTTTCCTCCTAGGGGTCAGAACGCCCAGGGCCCAAGGCCTGTGGCCTCTCCGGAGCCAGGATGACCACTGACGTCTCCCACAAGGCCAGTCCTGAGGATGGCCAGGAGGGCCTCCCCCACCCCAAGAAGCCCCCTCTGGCAGATGGCTCAGGACCGGGCACCGAGCCTGGGGGCAAAGCAGGCCCCCTCACCCAGCGGCCTGTGGCTATGGACGCAGGAGAGGGCACGGACCAGGGCGGGGAGCGGAAGGACAGGGACAGCCCCCGGGCGGGGCCCACAGAGCCCATGGACACAGGGGAGGCTGCCGCCCGTTGCTCAGACTCCGAGCGGGTGCCACCCCTGCAGCCAGGCCGACCCCCCAGGGACCGGGGCCCCGAGAGTCGGCCCGCCGAGCTGTCCCTGGAGGAGCTGAGCATCAGCGCCCGGCAGCAGCCCGGCCCACCTGGCCCAGCCCCACCAGCCACTGCCCCTGCTGCTGCCCCCAGGCCCAGGGTGGGCAGCCACCCTGAGGAGGCACCACCGCGACCCAGCCGCAAGAGGAAGCTTCTGGAGGACACAGAGTCCGGCAAGACGCTCCTGCTGGATGCCTACCGCGTGTGGCAGCAGGGCCAGAAGGGCATGGCCTATGACCTGGGCCGCATTGAGAGGATCATGGCTGAGACCTACATGCTCATCAAGCAGGTGTGTGTCCGTGCTGGGCCTGGCAGCACTGTTCCCACGTGGGGTTACTGCCCGGCGGCCTGGGTCCTCCCCTCCTACCCCAGGAGTGCCGTTCACTCCTACACCTGAGCTTTTCTGTCACACGCACCCACGCGCACGAGATAGGTTGAAATATGTTACGGTTTATTTGTCAACTATACCTCAGTAAGGCTGGGAAAGTACATACAAAAACAACAAAAGAACAAGAAAAACAACAAGCTTTAAAAAGTTTGTATTAACCCTTTGAGGAAAGGTAGCCACTTTACAGGAATCTCCAGGTCCAGCACAGGGAGCCGGGCCCTGAGGAGGTGGCCACGGTGGCCAGTGTGAGGGCCCTCTGCCATCCTTTTCAGTTTGCCTCTGTTTTTTTTTTCCTTTCATAAAAGCACGTTAGACACGGTTTTTTCTCTGTTTAGAGTGGGTTACGCAGCGAGAAGGCCGCAGTGTGATGGGCCCGTACAGGTGGCCGTCCCGATACATGCACTCTTCTCATATTGTGTCTCTTGGCGCTCTCATCTCTGAGAATGGCTGTTTTATCATCACTTCACCAGCATCTAGCAATCACTTTTATTTGTTTTTGTTGCTGATTAACTAGAAAAAGAGCCCCCATTCCCTGTGGCAAGGCGGGGCCACTTCCCTACTCCAGCCCATCTAGCTCACACCCTGCCTGCTATGCATCTAGAACGGGCCCCATGGCCTCCCCGCCTCGATCCCACCGATCAGACCTGCCTGCCGCCCGGACTCCAAAAAGCCCCATGCTCCTTCCCGCTTGAGGGGCAGTTCTGTCTCAGGCCCTGCCAGCCTCGGCCTCGCCCCAGCAGCAGCCACAGATGTGAACTTGGCCTGGCCAGGGTTGGGGTCCTGGGCGGATGGCTGTGGGGATGTGCGGGCCCTGGGAGTTGTCCTGGAACTCCAGGGCTGGGAGGAGGCTGTCCCCCACAGCCCGGTCCTCTGACCTGGGGCATCTCCTTGCTCAGGTGGACGAAGAGGCCGCGCTGGAGCAGGCTGTGAAGTTTTGTCAGGTCCACCTTGGGGCTGCCGCCCAGAGGCAGGTAAGCGTGACCCGCCCATGCCAGCCTGGTGGTGGAGGGTGCACCCCACGCCCAGGCTCCAGGCTGCAGGCCGAGACTGTCCCTAAAGTCGCATGGGCCCAGGGGAGATGGGCAGGAAGCAGCTGAGCCCCAGGCCCTTTGGGAGCACCTGACCACCAGCTGGGCCGGGCACTGTCACATGGTGGGTGGGGCCTTAGCAGGCACAGACCGCAAGCCCCTGCAGAATGTGTGTGGGTGTGTGGGGGGTGGGGTGAGGTCCCCTCACCCTGTACCTTTTTTGTAAACGGGGAGGATGGTCCTTGCCTAGTCGACCCCACCTGGAAAGGTCATGCCTTTGCACAGGGACAGGCAGCACTGTAGGAGCTGGGATGTGCAGGCTGATAGCAGCAGAGGTGGGTGGGCTGGTTGCGACCTCTTTTTGTGTGTGGGAGAGACTGCCTGCCGTTTGTTTGGTCGGGCGGATGGGCCAGGGCCCAGGTCAGGTGAGCCACAGGTGGTCCGGGAGCCCTCAGAAGGTGGGAGCCATCTGGGCCAGGTCACTGGGTTAAAGGGCAGGTACTTGCCTTTTGAATAGATGAGGCCTCTTTGTCCCCAGGGGTGGCCTGCCCGCCCCGCCCCAGCAGCAGGCTTGGCCTTCCCAGCCCTCCCCCTCCTTTTGGTCCCCTGGGGAAGGGTGTCGCGAGAGAATCCAGAGGCAGGAGCTCAGGGCAATGGGTGTCTAGCTGCAGCTGTGGAAAGCATCCTGGTCCTGCAGCAGCGGATTGCAGCCACCCTCAGTGTCTAGCATCAGCCCACTATCCCACCTGGGTCTGGGTCTGAGGAGGCCCGGGGTTCAACCTGTACCTGTCAGGCTGTGGGCCAGAGCCCCAGCTGAGGACCACAATCCCTGGAGAGAGAGATCCACCTTACCAGCGGTCCCCACCGCCCTGTCATTGCCAAAGTGGCCAGAGTTCCCAGTGCAGCCACCTGATCCTCACTATAGCCTCTGCTCCATGAGGTTTCCCCTCACCCCCCGCCTCCTCTGCTGACCCAGATGTCAGGGCATGGGAGCAGGGACCACTCCAGAGAGAAGGCTTCTAAGGTGCTTAAAATGACAGCACTGCACAGGAAACCCCCAAACACCTTCGCCCTTCTCTGGTCTCTGGTCTGAGCTGACCGGAGCCAAGGGCAGGGAGGGGTCACATTGCTTAGATGGAGAGATGAGGCCCAAAGATGACCAGCACCCAGCTGGGGCCAGCCGGCAGTGGGGGAGGCCCGCTCTGAGCCACTGCTCCCACCAGTTTTTGTGTCCATTTTGCTGGAGGCCTGTCGCGGTTGCCATGGCAGCCCAGCGCACACCTGGACGGTGCTCGGGACATAATTAGAGGCTCAGTGCCATCACCTGTGGCTGAGTCCTGCTTCCGCAAGGGCAGGGGCATAGCACTCACCTTCCCCTCGCATGTCTGCCTGCGAGAGACAGGTCTTGTCTTGCCTGCCTCCTGGAGGTCCGGACTCCTCCCAGGCGCTCACCCCACGACTGCAGGACCACAGGCACTGCGGAGCTGGGGTTGGGGCACTCCCAGCAGAACCACCATCAGATACAGGGTTGAGGGCAGGCTGGAGGTGGCTCAGACTCTGTGGTACAGCCCTTGGCTCTGCTGCGAGGTGCTGCGCAGCCCCCTGCCCCGCCAACAGCAGCCTTGGAGAGATGTGTCTGTCACACCCGCCTCAGGAGTGGGCTTGGGAGCAAAGGAGACTATGTGGACCAGACAAGGAGGCCCCAAAGGGCCCAGCTCTCAGAGCATGCAAGGCCCATGGTGGAGGTGCTTCAGGCAGTCGAGGCCACAGCGGGGGCAGCATTGGGCAGTGGGGCTTCGGGTCTCTTCAACCCAGCTCTCCCAGGACCTTCACCCCAGTGGCCCTTGAGACCTTCCAAGACTAGCCTCCCAACTGCAGTCCCCACCCCATACCCAGGTCACGGCCAGCACCGTCCTCCTGACTGGCACCCAGGACTGGAAGGGTGAGGCCGGCAGGTGGCCCTGGCTGGCCTGAGGCCCCTCACCCAAGTCCCCCCTGCCCCGCAGGGCCCAGCGTCTTCCTCGGGGGGGATGCAGAATTAAAGGGTGGCCTGTGGGCCTCCTCGGCAGCATCAGGGACCCAGACGGGTGTTCTGGGGAGTTGCGTGGGCTCAGGCCTGCCCAATTGGCCCTCCTCACCTCCCGTTTGTCCTCACAGGCTGCAGGGGACACACCCACCACACCAAAGCACCCCAAGGACAGTCGAGAAAACTTTTTCCCTGCGGCCATGGCCCCCACAGCCCCTGAGCCCATGCCGACAGATGCCCTCCAGCGGCCCAGTGACACCCACACCAAGCCTCGTCCTGCGCCAGCCACCACTTCAGCTGTCGTCACTTGTCCTCCCTCGGCGTCAGCCTCCACCTCAGACCCGGCCGAGGATCCCGGGCCCCTACAGCCACATAGGCCCGAGGCCACCGCCAGCATGGCCTCCTTGGGCCCAGGTAAGTCCCATCCCTGCCACCTGGCGGTGATGCCCAGCTGAGCCAGAGCGGGGCCCAGGCCCCTGCCAGCAGCCAGCCCTACCCCGGGCATCCTCGGGAGAGTGGGGCCAGGGAGTAGGACACTCTCCAGCCTGGCCAGCCCTGAGAAGCACCCACCTGGCTGTGTTTCAGGAGAGGGGAGGGATCCTGACCTGGTGCACACGGGACCTCATGGGCCTGTGAGCCGTCCCCAGGTGCCTGCCAGGGTGTGGGGCAGATTGGCCTGGCCATTGTGCCCTCAGGGGTGAGGCCGACCGAAGCCAGGCGGAACGTGGGTGGGGCAAGGCCTGTGGGGCTTGTAATGGGTAGGGCTGGAGGCTCTGTGGGTGGAAGAGAGTCCCGGTTCTTTCTCAACCCAGGTGCCACTGGGCACAGCAGCCTGTGGGCAGAGGCAGTGGGGGGACCAGACAGGCCATGGGTCTCCCAGGCAGGGCACTGAGGCGGTGCCTCAGAGACCAGTGGGTGAGAGGTACCGCTCCCGCGCGCACTGCTTCTCTCTCTCTGATCTGCAGACCCATTTGGCCGGGGTCTGGCCCCCACCTGCCAGCACACCCTGCCCCTCCTCAAGGCCAGGTTGCCTGTCTGCCCAGGTGCCAGCCATGTGGAGGGCCACGGGTAGGCTGCTGCTGTCAGCCATGCGGGCTCAGCTTCGTCATTTCCTGACCTATCTGAACCAGGGGACTGTCACCCCTGGCAGGAATACCCAGCTTGGGCCAGACGGGTCAGCCGTGACCTGGAGCCCACACAGGCTGCTCTGCTCGAATGGAGCCCAGGGGCTGGCTGGCATTTTCTCCGATGTGTCCCCAGTTTCCTCTGAGGGTCACCAAAGTGCAGGGACCCTTGGCCAGCCAGTCGCCGTGCTGCTGGCCATGGTCCCAAGACAGCCGCCTCCTTGGGGCTCTGGGAGTGCAGCTTCGCCCAATGACCTCGCCATGTCTTCCTCTGCTGTCACCGGGGGTCTGGGTGTCTACACACAGTGGGATAGCCCTCCAGGGTTCAAAACCGTGTGGCCGACAGCAGACTCACCCCACAGAGGGTTTTGGTGGTGCGACTTTACCGGGTAGCGGCAGTGATGACGGTCCACGACCAGGGGAAGCCACTCACTCTCCAGAGACCCCGCTGCTGCCCTCCATCCTCCTCCACCCCTGCCTGACTCTCGGCCCTTGAGGATTAGGGATTCAGAAGCGTTGGGCTGACATCCAGTCACCTGCAGGCTCTCAGGCCACTGGGGGCCTCAAGGTTGTCGCCAGCTATGGGTTAGAGGCCTCAGTTCCTCCTTGTGTGCCACTCCGTAGGCTGCCGTGTGTTCCTCCCCCTTGGTGCCTTCCTGCCCACCACAGGCCAGGACCAGGACCCAGTTTCCTACAGACGCCACCTGGCCCACAAGCCAGCAAGGGTCTCTCTCGCTGAAGTGGTCAGGCCTCCAAGAATGGGGGCAGGTTCTCGGGCTGGGGCACGACTTACCTCCCCTTGCAGGGTACTGCCCACCAGGCAGGACCCATACCCATCAAGGAGCCAGGCAGGAGCTGAGCCAGGGCCCGGGGGCCTCCAGGACCCTGGGCCTTGGGGACCCAGCAGCCAGGCTGCGAGTCCACCGTGGGGAGCAAGGAGAGTTGCCCCAGGGGCTCAGGATTCTAACCTGGCCCCCTGCTTCCGCGGACGGAGCCTGAGATGGCCTGATGGCTCTTCCCTGAAAACTGAGCCTCCAGGCCAGGCTCCACCCCAGCAGGCCCAGAGGGTCCTTCTCACAGGCTGCCCGACCAGGCCTCTGCACCTGTCTCTGCTGGTCACCAGGCCCTGAGTGTCTGTCCTTCTGGCAGCCCACCAGGAAGAGAGGGCCTGGGAAGGGTGGGCTGTGCCTTGGGGCAGGAGGGAGCCTGGTACCTGGTTCCCCCGAGGACACCATTCACTTCCTGCCAGGCCACCACATCCCAGCCCTGTCCTTGATCTCAGCAAGGAAGCCACCTGCCCTCCCACCTGAGCAGCCTCTCCAGGTCACTTGGCCAGACCCTTGGGGAACAGCTGTGTAAGGACATGTTGGGCCCAGCCAGGCAGGGCGCTGCCACCTATGGAAGGACTGGGCCTGTGTCGTGGGTGCCTACCCAGCATGGTAACCCATCCTACCCCAGAGCCAGGGGGGCAGGAGCCTCCCAGGTGCTCGTCCCCACCTGCAGCAGCCTGAGACTGGACCCCAGGGACATTGCTAGCCGGTCAGACCGAGGGAAGGAGGGTCTGAGGCCGCGCAACAGGGAACCGCTGTCCTCCAGGAGCTGGAGCCAACAGGCAGGAGGCACATCTTGTTTCCTGCCCAGCTAAGGAGGGGCTGCTGTCACCTGCTCCGGGCAAAGTCGTGGGTGGCAGAGCGTTGGGGTCATGACCAGTGTGGTGGGAGAGTCCAGGTTCCTGTGAGAAGGATGAGGACAGCAGCATGAAGAACAAGAGTGCGAGACCAGACGCAGCGGGGTTGGAGGCTGGGCTGCACCGGTGCCAGCTGACCGCCTGGCATCACCGAGGCCAATTCACTCCCGAAGGTGTGGCCTGGCAGGGGGGTGCTGTGCCTGCCACCACTCCTTCTACTCTGTCCTTAGCTGGATTGTTCGGTTCTGATAGCCACTCCTGCAAGCCGGGATGGGGCCCCCGCTGTGTCAGGTTGACATTGCATCTGCTGAGTGGTTTCCTGCCGGTGCCAGCCTGGCCCCACCTGTGTGATTGCTCCAGGGGAGCCTCTGCTGCTGGTCCACAGCCATGGTTAGAGGTGGAGGGCCCCATCCCAGGTTCGGGGAGCAGGTCACCCACAGCCACTCCTTGTCCCTACAGAGGAAGAGCTGACAGGAGGGGCAGAGGGCACGGGCTTCCCTTCCCAGGAGCCACGGAGCAGTGAGCAGGTGAAGACGGCGCCTGAGGGCCCCCCAGCAGAGCCACACTGCTGGCCAGCAGAGGCCACTCCCCGGACGGGCACCGAGCCCACCTGCAGCCAGGGTAAGGCCAGCCGCCCCCGGGATTGCTTCTCTCCAGGGCCTGGAGAGGGCCCAGTGGTGATGGAGACAGGGAGTGGGGGGCCAGGTGGGGCGGCCCATCTGAGAGCTTCTTGGGGTGAGGGAAGGGCTCCAAGAGCCCCCCATTCCACCCTTGGTCCACAGAGGGGTGTAGCCAGGGCACTGCTGAGCCCAGGCCCAGGCTGCCTGGCCAAGGGGGAGAGGGGCCCGTGCCCAGAGGGGATGGGGTGGGGCCGCGTGGTGGGAGGAGTCACGGGCAGGCAGAGGGCTGCTGGGTTGGGCCAAGCCTGAGGGGCATCTATGTCCATGTCCGTCATGTCTGTGTCAGTCAGGGAGTTCTCGTCGTGGTGCAGTGGAAACGACTCCAACTAGGAACCATGTCACAGTCTGAGCTCGTTCCCGCCAACTCCTTCCAGCCAGCCAGGCCCCTCGGGGACTTCTCCAGGCGGGGGCCTGTCACAGACCCCACTCAGGACAGCAGGGCCCTGTGCCAGCCCCAGGGGGCCAGACATGGGCCCTGAGTAAGCTGCACTCCTTTTAAAGCCATGGAGCTGTGGAGGAATGTGGACACTAGCCAGACTCCCGCTCTCGCAGGCAGCCAACCCAGCTCTGCCGCCTGGAGCATGAGGGGGAGGTGGGCCCTAGCTGAGTGACAGGCTCTGGACTCCAGTATCCTCTCTGAGGCAGGAGCGACCAGTAGGATGCACGCCCTTGGGCTGTTGCGAGGTAGTGAGAGCTGATGTGTGCGCACAAGGTCCTGGCTGCTCGGGTCCTGGCCCTGGGCTCCCAGCGAATGCTGTGCTCCTGGGGACAGCCCAGAGCAGAGCCAGGCAGTTGGGGTGGCCGAAAGGGACAGGAGGAGGCCTGGGAGCCTGCCAGCCAGCTCAGGCCAAAGGGCCAAGAGAGGGCACTGCAGTCTGACGCAGCAAGAGGCAGCCTCTTGGTGCCTGTGTTGTCTGGTGAGGCCCCAGCAGGGGAGGGGCCACGAGCCCAGCTCAGCCCCCTGGGTCCACCCCACAGGCTCCAGCTGCAAGGTGCCCAGTGGTGTGAGTGCCCAGTCACCCGAGGGCCACTCAGGCAAAACCGAGCCCGGCCGGGCCAAGTCACGCCTCCTGCCCAACATGCCAAAGCTGGTCATCCCCTCGGCTGCCACCAAGTTCCCCCCTGAGATCACGGTCACGCCGCCCACCCCCACCCTGCTCTCGCCCAAAGGCAGCATCTCCGAGGAGACCAAGCAGAAGCTGAAGGTGACCGCGGGTCCTGGGTGGGACACGGGGTGGGGGGCAGGCCCGGGCTGCCACTGACCAGCGCTCCGCCTGGTCTGTGCAGTCGGCCATCCTATCTGCCCAGTCGGCCGCCAACGTGAGGAAGGAGAGCCTGTGCCAGCCAGCCCTGGAGGTCCTGGAGACGTCGAGCCAGGAGTCCTCGCTGGAGAGTGAGACGGACGAGGATGACGACTACATGGACGTCTGAGGGCCTCCCACACCCCATCCGCCCAGCCACAGGCCGCGTGAGCTCTGTGGGCTGCTTCCTTTTTATGAAGCATTGACTTTGTACACGTGCCCGCCCCCAGCCCAGGTGGCCATGCCACACTCCATGGGCTCTGCCTGGGTCATGGCGGTGAGGGTCCTTTTTTTGGTTGCTTTTCTAATAAAGATGGAACAGTCGTCTTGACCTCTTTGTGCCTTGGGGGAGGGTCAACCCCTGTCCAGGGCTCCTGACCTTCCTCCCCCAGGCCCAGGGAGGGCCGGGCCGCAGGCATCCTGGGAGGGGACGGTCAGGGGCAACCCTTCCCACTGGGACAGGAGCCAGGCCTGGAGGGAGCAGAGGGCGGAGGGTGGTCCCTCCAGAGTGGGGGACTGGCCTGCACCGCAGTGCGATGGGAACCCTGGGTGGGGCAGGGCGGGGCCGACCTCCCACCACACTCTCCCGCTGACCGGACCAGCCAAGGGACTCGAGGGCCTCAGGGCAAGATATAAACATGTGACTCCTTTTTCAAAAATTAAGAATTTTTAAGCGTTTCCTTGTGGTGCAGGAGGCTAAGGATCCAGCATTGCCACCGCAATAGCTCGGGTCACAGCTGCAGCACAGTTTCAGTCTCTGGCCTGGGAACTTCCACATGCTTTTTTTCTGTTTTTTTTTTTTTTGGCCACACCTGCCGCATATGGAAGTTCTCAGGCCAGGGATCGAACCTGTGCCACAGCTGCACAGCAATACCAGGTCCTTAACCCAAGCACAGTACCGGGCTTCTGGTTGAACCCAGGCTGCTGCAGAGACAACGCCAGACCCGTAACCGGCTGCACCAGAGCAGGAACCCCCAAAAACAATCATCCCACTGTCCAGCCCCTCAGTGCTGTGGGGGCCTGGCCACCACCCCCAAGGCTGGGGCCTGGAATGGCGTTCTTTCCAGGATGGGGGCAGAGACCCTCACTGCTGCCCTCGTGTGCTGGGCACTATGGGAAAAAAAGGCCCAAGAGGCTGAGCACTGCCAGGGTCCCCAGCCCAGGCCTGGCAGGGCCACTGTGGGAACCCAGAGGCACCAAACCCATCCTGATTCAGGCCTGTCTCACGGCCACAGAGGCTGAGGGGCCAGCAGTTACCCAGTTGACCTCCAGGGCCCGCACATTGCACTCCTGCTTCTGGACCTCTCTTCTCCTAAGGCACCAGCAGAGTGCAGGCTGGGAAAAGGTGGCCACCTTCCTTCCCCCAGGCCCACAGACCCCCTCCTTGGGACCAGCCTAGGAATCTCCTAGGGCCCTTCTTGGCTTGGACGCAGGACACCTCAGACCCACCCGGAACATTCCTTCCCTGATTGTGCCCCGGGCCCAGGTGAGTCCCAGCACCAGCCCCCAGGCTGGGTCTCAGTGCCTACACCCAGGGCACCTACCCCAGGGGTGCCCCAAGTGCTCAGTCATCCAGTTGGGAGCCGTGGTTCCCAGTTGGTTGTGGGAGAGCCGGCTCTGAGGAGCGGTGACCAGGGCAAAAGGCTGGCCGACACCCGCACAGCCAAGGCTGGTCGCAGCCTAGTGACCTAAGCCCATGTCCCCCTCCCTGAGGGGTCCAGAAACCCGTCCCCTTCAGACGCCTTGAGAAACTGCCACTGGGGAGAGGGCTGTGTGGCCCTCCAGACCCCCAGCCCAGGTGCAGGGCCCGCTGAGTCCCAGGCCTGTGCCCTCCCGGCCCCACCCCCGCCCCACCGGCTGCAGAGCTCACGGAAACCATCTCTCCCGGTGACCTCCCCACCCCTCCCCGCTGTGCCGTCTGGGCCTCAGTTTCCTCACCTGTACAAGTGGGAGGGAGGTGAACAAAGAAGAGATTATGCAAACTCGGAAGTGAAAGGGCGGGGGCGGGTCTTGCTGGGCGGCTCC